>WAAB01001411.1:30162-176063 GCA_013389865.1 Piaya cayana | reverse complement strand
GGGGCATGGTTTAGTGTTTGATAGGAATGGTTGGACTCAATGATCCAGTGGGTCTCTTCCAACCTGGTGATTGTATGATTCTATGATTTAGTTTGTTGGTGAGAAACAGGTTTTTACACTACACTAATGTAAAAATATAAAACATAAACTAATTTGGGAGACTTCTCTGAAATGGCAGATGGCTGAATTTCATCCACAAAAACCTTGCTTGAACTTTTTAATTAGCAGATGACAGAGGCAATGAACTGCATGAAAAATATTAAATTTGTCAATTATATGCTCTGATATTTAACCATCTTGCTAACTGAAAGGAAAACTATGGTTGAAACTGAAAGAGTGAACTTGCCTACACCAGTGGCCTGCAAGCAAAAATGTGAGTGAATTTGCATAGCTACTCTGACATTTTGCTTACTGCAAAATTCTTAGTGCCACAGAAAGTAATGACATTTTAAAAGACTCCAAATTCAACAGCAAAGCTGAAAGCACAAGCTATGCAGCAACTTCTAGAAATAGCTGAATTAGACATTTTGTGGGTGATGTGCAAATTCTGTCTCTCTGGATCTGTTTATTAACCTGAAATAAAAACTACAGTACTGAATGAAACCTACAGACGTAAATTCCCGAAAGTCCTAATCAAAGCCCATCAATGTGAATATGAGATTGCCATTTCCTTTAGTAGCCTTGCCATGAGGCACTAAATGAAATTGCTCTGGGTTTATTTGCCACAAATATTCTAGGTATTGTAGGACTTTATTGTAAAAGTTGTATTACTTTTAGTTAGGACTGGGGAGAAAAATTCTGAGACACCACTGATAAATGAAAATACACACTAAGAAAAATTATAAAACAGTGATTAGCTCCCTCAGGGTAGAGCCCAATTTTCATCAAATAATTTCCAATTGAAATTGAGGCCAATGACATGCTCATGTACAATCTTGAAACAGAAATGGTGTTCCTGCTTACCCTGACCTACTCTCCTTTACATGATTTGAGTTTGAGGCCACTCTCTCTCATCCCATCACCTGTCATTTGGGCGAAGAAACCAATACCCACCTTTCTACATCCTCCTTTCAGGTGATTGTAGACATCAATNCTGGCCACGCTATTTCTGATGCAAACCCTGATGCTATTGGTCTTCTTGGCCACCTGGGCACACTGCTGCCTCATATTCAGTCAGCTGTCCACCAGCATCCCCACGTTCTTCTCTGCCAGACAGCTTTCAAGGCATTCTTTGTCAATCCTATAACTCTGCACAGGGTTGTTGCATCCCAAATGCAGGATTCGGCACTTGCCTCAGCCCAGCCAGCCAGCCTGTTCAGATCCCTTTGCAGAGCCTCCCAAGCCTCAAGCATACTGATGCTTCCTCCCACCTTAGTGTCAGTAGAAAGGTTTATGCCCTTTTTTGCTGTACCTACTCTTCCTTCCCCAGACGTTATCCCTGAGACAAACATGCACTTTGCTGTTCTTTGGTTTCGCAGCTTTTATCCTCTCTGCAGATGTTTTTTCCTGAACCACGATCCTGCTTTAAATGTGAGTTATCTTTATCACCACGTTCAAGTCCTCCCACTATCATGCAATCATTAAAAAAGATGCAATCATTAAAAAGAAAAAGAATCACTCATGCTCCATAGCAAGTTTATAAACAAAACAGTGCACAATTTTACAAGCCAGCAAGCTCTGCTCAGCACCTCCAAAAACTTCTGCTGTGCAAAAGCCTCCTTATTTGATTATGATTGAGACTTTTTCTTTTCTCATTAATGGCACAGTAACATGCTGATAGGAAAACAAATCCTGGTGTTCCAAGGGAAGGTAAATGCTAAAGGAAGAGGTCATTGAGGGATGGAGGTTTTCTGACTTATTTCAAATCCCCAGAGAATGAAACAGCCCTAAATTAGCCTGCACACCTATAATAACACCATAGCTATTGATTCGAGCCCAGGGAGGCAGAAAATTCAATGGTTCATTGACTTAAGGACTCACAGCAACAGTTTCCTGTTCTGCAGTAGAGGAATAAAGTCCTAGAAAGTCCCTTCCTTTTTTTGCTCCCTATCATCCTGTTTCATAAAATATGCTTTGTGGGAACATTTGTGCAGCAGTGAAGACACCTGAAAACAAACTTGACACAGCAGTCTGTGTAGATATCACTCGCTCCTGTACTCCGTGCAGTGCAATGTGTATTGGAAGAGGATATTCCAGACCATGCAGAAGGATGCTTAGCATCCTCCCTCAAACTACCATATATGCACTACTGGCTACATCCCATTGTACACCAGGTTGAAAGGGAAGACTACTCTTGTACAGACCCATCTTGAAGCACAGAAAAAAAAAAGACATGAAAGAGGAAGTTAATGAAACATTTGGAAGCAAAAGCATTTTAAAAAGTAAAGTCACCACATTTAATGAAATTTTCTCATCTTTGGAAGTCTCCAAACAGACATGAGGAGTCAGTGACCATGCATCACCTCTGAGACTGCTGGAAGCAATGAATGACAGTGCAAAACAAGCAAGAAGAAATCTTATGTCAACTCCAACAGAAATAAAAAGATATTACATAAGATGTATGCAAATATATTTTAATCTCGCATTTTTTTATCTGTGAGAAAAGCAGTGGGGAGTTTTATCTCCAAAACAGGATCAGAAAAATAATTATAGTGATAAAGCCAAACAGAAAAAAAGTTAGCTCCTGAAACATTTTCTCTTTCACTTTGGTACGAAAGCTTTCTCCCAGTGAAAATATTCCACAGCATAGAGTGTGCCTATTTTAAGTGCCTGCAGTGTTAGGAGTTGAAACTTGTGACATTTGAAAAAAAAAAAAAGGAAGGAAAAATTCTGTTTTGGGAATGCATATTAAATTTACTTATGCATTATGCATTGTTTGCCTGTCTGGGCTGCAGCGGTCTCAATTGCAGTGCTAATCTCAGACCTGCAATTATTTGCCAGGACAATCAAAGGTCACCAGACCAAAATGACAAATCAGATGTCCCAAGTTTTCCAGGCAGAAGTAGAGGCTTGGGTAAAGCTGGTGCATCCTCTCCCCAAGAATATCTGGTAAATTAAATGCCACCTCTTCATTTTCCACTGCAGAATATCACCTTTCTCAACACCTGCACAATCTCACCATGGTGTCTAGGTTTGGTGTTTGCTCAAAACATCATGTAAGTGATACTACTCAGCCAGCTCTTAGAAAGGTGAATGAGTTACAATTGACCACTTCAGTTCTCTCATCTGTCGCTTCTTACTCTTTCCCCCCTATGGTTTTCTTCCAGACGGCGAGCAGCAAGTACCCTACAGGGAGTGACCTCAAAGGACAGGCTTAGCTCATGGTGCAGAACTGTGCCGTTAGTATAATAGCTTCCTGGTCGGACAAGCCACTGAGGCAAGGAGTGGCAGCAGTTTTAGCTTTGCTAATCACCTTTTTAAAGTACTTTGCACTCAAAAAGCACTGTATAGAATATACGTGTTATTGTTATTGTTTTCTGTTATCTGCCTCAGAGTGAGTAAAAATGTGGCCCTAAATTCAGCAGCCATCACTTTATAACCTCAGCATGTCTTCAATTGCTTGTCCCCACCTTAATACACGTTAGAGATCCCACCTGGAGATTTTTATTACCATATAAGACAGTTCATATGAACGTAGGAATGAAGGTAGGAAAGAACAGTGGCACATGAGATATATGGTACATTACTGACACAGACACAAAATCTGCATAACAAAGAGCTTTGTATCTCTTATGAAAAGTGAATTATATGAAGCTCATGCAATTTTAACCCTACTAGCTACAGCATTTCTTTTAAAACCTACATGTCATTTTGGATAAATTACTTTGGAGAAGTGGGAACTCTGTGAGTCTTACGTTTCTGGGGGTGGCAGGCTGTGAGACTCTGCTGTGCTACAACACACTAAAGAATGTGCACCTCTCCACAGCTATGAAACAAAAAAATATATTACATTCAAATATGATTTTCCTAGAAGATTAGCAAATTTATTAGATAATGGGACACTTGAATGTGCATTTTAATAGGATAAGAAAATAGCATTAATTAGCAGCCAGCCAGCACAGTGCCAAGGCTCAAGATTTCTGGTAGGGTAGCATATGTGAGCAATAGTCTAGCAGAGGCCATGCCATGCAGAAAGTGCAATAGTCCTGTGGTTGATAGAGGGGCAGTGATGTGCTCTGCTGCTGGAAAAGGTGAAGGGAAGCATTGTGAAACCTATATCAGCCACTTGCATTGCTTTGGAAACCATGGCTGCAAGGCAAGCCTTTATTCTATTCATACCACACTATACTTCTCCACATTAAACATATGATCCCAAGACATTTAATCATGCAGAGCACATCAGCCACCAATGCTTTGTGGCTTTACCACTTGTTGCTTCTTCATCTCTACCTTTGAGATGACAGATCTTTTCCAGTGTCCTCTGATCACAGTTTTTCTAATTAAAGCCTCTTCAACCTCTGAAATATATATTTACTCTAAGGACTGTGTTCTATTTTCTCTATCTTATTTACCCATACACCAGAGCATGCTTACTAGTACTTCTACGCGACAGCTGTGTGTACATTTTTAAAATCAATATTAAAAAGCAAATAGCTGAAGCAGGAGCATGTGCTGGTAAGATTAAATACTAAGAGTTTAGAACTGACAGGACATTACAATAGACTTTATATTTTACTATATCATGAGTTAAAATATAGGGAAAAAACTGATCTACAATTAAATCCAAGGAGAGGACAATGGTGACCTAGTCTGTGTAGCTACCTGACTCATCAAAACCAGCAATTTTATGGCTAAAAGAAATATTCTACTCACTTGAATTGTTCTTGGAGTGACTTTGTTCACTGGTTAAAATAAATAAATAAATACATAAATAAATACATACATACATACATAAATAAAAGCCATACTTTACTTCTTGCGTTAAATCCTTTAGCTGCAGCCTCCAAATCTTGGATCTTGTTATGCCTTTCTCTTCTAGACCGAAAATCTACCTGCAATCAGACTGCTTCTTACGATAGTTAAGGTTTTGCCTTTTTTCTAGATAAACTGAATGGACTGAACTTGTGCATCCTTTCACAGTCAGCTAGTGTGAACTGACATACTGCAAATGTATAAGATGAAGTTGTAAAAGGAGAGTGATAGGTGATTTTTTAAGATCATTAACCAGAGGTTCACTAAGGAAACTTAGTTCACTTTTATCATTATTCCTCTACTGGTTTAACATGCACAATCACAGTTCACTGATGTGGCCAGGGCTAGAGAGTTCTTTTCTGTCCCATTCACACTAAAGCTCTAACCTGTTTTGCAATTGAGGCTGATGAGCCCTTGCTCTCCTCATAAAATGCTGTTAAACCACTATAGGAAAGACTTTGCTTGTGACAAATGCGTGACACGTCACACCTATGTGGAGATATCAAGCACATTAGTCCAGCATACAGAACTATTTGCAGTATTAGAAAAAACACCCAAGGAATGGCAGTCTGTGTCACCCTCGTGTATGAAACACATCACAAGAAAGGATCATCATCTTGATTGCTTAGCAGTCATAAAACCATGAGCTACACTGCTTCTTCAAGCTTATACAGAAACTACAGCTGTATGGATGACTTATGACAGTATGCCATGTGAGACCCAGATTCATGTTCCATTAAACTCAACAGAAAGAGTGGTTTTGCTCTAACAGATCTCAAAAATATTCAAGTTTGTGCACTTTGACCCAGAGTCACATTCATTTGAATGTATATTCACACAAGCCAACAACTCTTCATCACTTTGTCAAAAGCAACTAAAATCTGGAATAAGAACTTCAGTGAGGCATTGAAAGTCATACCAAATGTAAAGAAAGGCTAGCTAAACAGGGAAGTACAATTTTGAAGCCTAATTACAAAAGACATTTAAAGATGGCTTTGCTTCTCAGCAGTATTCCTATACTCTTCAAAAATGCTCAGCTAGAAATAAACAAACCATTTTTTAAATTGATGTTTCCACCTTATTTTAAGGAACAACTGAATTTAGACACAAATTTTATTCTGAAATATTTATTGGGATATACTCACTGTTTTCAAAAGAGTCACATTTTCTAGTACTTGTTTATACAGTGCTTCCTATGTATCAGGTTCTACTTCTTGGCTGGATTACTAAGCACTGCTATAGAACAAGAGATAAATAAGAGCAGCAGCTTACTTCCAGTATCTCTATACATGTTTACACTTTACATACTTATCTATATAAATTATGGCTTTATGGTTCGGTGTAGAGGATGAACTGGGAAAATAAGTTTCTACTCTGGACACACATGTTCTCATGTGTTTTCTTTTAGTGCCCAAGCCCCGCCTGGGAGCTGATGTGATCTCCTTACAGTTCCATGAAGCCTTAGACTTTTACAGAGAAACTAAATTGCTCTTAAGTGAGCCAGCATTTTCTTGCATTTAGCACCATTTGTGATACCCCATACCATATACCCACAGGATGCACAGGATGGGAGAGGCAATGTTTGTGACACACGGTTATACACAACTTTTATATCTTCCTTAGAGGGATACTTGGTTATGACTCTGCATGGGATTGTAACTAACACTGCAGGGATCAATGTCAGAATCAGAACAAGCATATGATGCTGTCACACCTCAGCAAAAGAGGAAGAGCTTTTAGAGCAAATTCAAGATAAACTGCTAATTAAGTTTCTCCATATGTAAAACCAGATCTATCTCCTGTCATAAAACCATTAACAGGACAGCAATGTCAACTTTGAAATTCATTTCCAGAATCAAACATTATTGTCTCCCCTAAAGTCTTCACTTTTGGCTAGTGTGTTATGAATCTTGTACAAGTCTAATTCAAAACATGAATGAGAGAGCATCAGCATGACATGGCCACAGCAATTTTAATTTCCAAAACCTGTTATTTCTAGAAGAATGTTCTGTGTTCTTGAGAGAAAGTGTAAAACTTCAAAGTTCAAATAGAATAAATCAAAATACTACTTCAGTTAAATCCTTCTCTGTGACTATCATCACTCTGTACATTTGTTCTGTGTAATTGGGATAATCTGATTAACATTTGCATTATCTTCTCACAGATATCAACATCCTGGCAGGGTTCTCTGTTCCAGTGTTTCATTCTAGGACAATCTACTGTGGCTGAAGCTTCCAGAATGAAGTCTACTGACACCAATGTGAAAGTTGTCATTGTCTTCAACAATCCGAGAATTTCACATTCATTTTTTTCTGAACAAGATATATTGGTTGCACTTGGCAAAAACACAGTGCACTACTCTTACTTTGGGAAGGATGTTGTATTAGGTGACTTCAAAGGTCCATGGGGCCTAATATTCTGCCTTCACAAACCACTAGCACCAAAATTCTACACCCTGACTTCCAGCCTTCTAACTATTTTCTCTTCAGGGGATTCCTGGGCTATGTGCACTTTTCTGTATATTAGTTATTATTAGCGAAGTTTTCCTCCATGAAATTGTCCAGTTTTCCTCTGAGTCCATGGTAAATTCCTTTGAATCCAGTAGTCACAGCATACTGGACAAAAGCATTCACCAGCCAACAACAAACCATATGAGAAACAGTTTCCTCCTGTCTGATCAGTACAGAGTTCACATAATTTTCTTTCAATACTCCTACTTCTTTTTTGTAAACAGGTAGTGAAAAACCCCCATCCATTTCTTCAGGCTTGTGGTGATTTTGCGGGTCTCACCCTGACTCTTTTCCAGTCAGAAAAATCCCAGTTTACGTAACTGTTCCTTGTATAGAAATCATTTAATGCCTTTGATCCTTGTTCATCCTCCCTGAATTTTATCATGCCAAATCCTAACCTTCCCACCAATTGGTAATACAAATTTGGAGCTCATTAGGCAAAGTTCTTATTACTTTTTCCTACATTCATTGATTTATCTGCACTGAACTCTACCTTACATTCTGTTGACTGGTCATTCAGACCTGTTATTTCTGCTGTTCCTCATAGCCAGTTGTCTGTCTTACTGCCAGAAATAACTTACTAACTCTGCAAACTTAGTTCACTATAGAGTTCATGTCCTTTTCCAGGTGATAAGAATAAGAATCCTCAGTAGCAATCTGATATAAGCACAAGGGACAAAGTTCTGTTTGGCCATGAGTTTTAATATATTGTGAACATCAAAAAGCAACTGGCAAGATTTCTCCTAGTAATTACATGCACTTTGTCTTCCTACTGCCACCACACAGGCAAGAATGCCATTGTGAAAATGTCATATTTTATAAAATGGGGTGTTGTATATAAAGCATAAAAAAGAAACCCTGAAGGGACATAGAGGCAAGCATGACAAAACATAATGGTCTTCTAGGTGGTCAAAAATTGCAACAAAAATGAAGACAGCAAACCATTATTCATGTCCACTGAGGGTAGAACAGGGAGCAATGAACTCAAATTGCTACAAATGATAAAATGCTTTATCATTCAGGATAATTAAAAACTTGGAAAGGCTGCCTTGAAAACTGGACCTCACATCACTGGAGGTCCTTTAAAAAACTTAGACAAGTATCTGCCGGCAAAGAGTGGTTAGCTGTATTTTTCACCTCAGCCTGGGGCTGTGTATGGAATGGGATTAAACATGCAGGATTTTCTGAATTTATCGTCTTCCCAATGAAGAAATCTGGGAGAAGTGTAAAGGTGATCTGGCTTTCAGCTGAGCTGACTCCTTCAGCTTTCACCAGCTTACAAATATGCAAGTATTCAGAGTCTTTGACGGCCTGGACTTTTCTCCTCTTTGGAGGGCTGCCTAACCCTCATTCTACCACCAGCTAGACAGGAATCAATTATTTCTTCTCTAACAACGTCCATAGAAGTAACTCATTTTACCTATGAGATGAGGATGTAGAAATTTTCAACCTTTGGCTGATGTAGTATCTGGGTGTAGGGAAGAATGAGTGTTTTCCACAGTCTAGCCCCTGAGACAGAAGGGAGTTCTGGTGAATCTTGTACCCCTTTGTTTTGTAGAGGTCATTTTGTTACTTTTTTTCATCCTGTTTGAAATCTATAGCATAATGCCCCATAGGAAGAGAAGGTAGCCTTCTTTTTTATTAATCAGGAGCTTTTGTGGTGTGTGGAAGCAAACAGCAAGGATATAACGGCCTTTGTGGGTATATTACTTAAATAATACTAAGTGAAAAACACGTTGATAGTGCTGAATGCTAAATAAACAAGTACTGAAAATCTCTGTATCTCCCAAGCACTTGTCAGTACAAAGGCAGAAAAATACAATTACTTCTGTTCTGACTATCCTAGATAAATTCAGACACTTAGCCTGGATATTTTTGTGTTTATATGACACTGATGAGTAAAAAAATACCTGTAAATTTTAGACATAGCCAAAACCAAAATGCTGCAGTCTTTCTGCATTACGCATAAGATTCCACAAGATGCAGCGAGTTCCTCTCAGAGATTAGGATTCCGAGTAAGGAAGCAAAGAGCTGAATGTTGCTAATAGCTGCATTTGAACACCTGCAGTTTCAGGAATGGGGGAAATCTTTTAGATGCAGCAGGGTTGGGGGAGAAGGAATTGCAATCAAGCAGAGGAACATATCCAGACAGTGCAAACTGGAACAATGCTGCTGAAGTCAATCAAGTTCTGACAACTCACAAAAGTCAAAGTGCTGCTCTAGAATATTCTCGGAATACAAATCTTTTATAGTGTGCCCTCTCCCTTTATCAAAGCACAAAGTGCTCACAGAATCAGAAAATGTATTAGCTCTGAAACAGACACAATACCATCAGCTTTGGGAAAATACTGGACAAGCACATGCCCTACAACTCTGAGAATCCAGCAGGCTGTTCCTGAATTACAACTTTTTTTGGTAAATTAAAACTGCTGACAGGTATTAATGAGAGTCTGCAACATTCCTCTGCCTCAGCTAAGCAAGGTAGATGTTCCTACAGCTATGATACAATTAAAGTTTGTGAAATGAAACTAACTTCCAGTTCACCTGTCAGTTACTGAAGCAGTGTGAAAAAGGTCTGAGATTCTGAAAATTAATATGCCACGGATATGGATATGCAAACAAAAGACAGCCTTTGGGGGAGGATAGGTTAATCCTTCAATTGACTTCAAGCATTAAAGTGAAATGCTATCTTGAATTCTTTTCCTCTTCACTAAAGCTAGAAGCTGTGAAGCCGATAGAAGGCAGGGTCTCTGACAAGATTTCAATTTCTCTGATAAAAGTAATTGTGTTGACATAAAATGTTCAGGTCTCTGCAAAGCTTTTCACTTAATGCCATATCACAGTCTGATATTAAAAATTCGGCACTACCTAATGTTGTCTTTATCAAATTGATCCAAAACATTCAAATTACGGTTAATGGCATCACCAGCACACAAGGATGTTTGCAGCAGAGAGCCAAAAAAAAAGAGAATTTTGGATGATGCTATTGTTCACTATTACAAACTGTTACAAATAGAAAAAGAGTTATAAGTTTTGAAGTGGAAGAGTTAATTAGATACTAAGCCAAAGCAATTAACATTATAAACAATTGCTTCATTAATGATGTGGAAAATGTTTCACTTTTAATGGTAATGAAAAGGTGCTCCTACTCTGAAACACCAGAAAGGATATTTGTGAAATCAACTTCTAACTTTCTGCATAAGCAAGACTAACAAACTTCTTTGATTTTAATCATGCCTGAAGCAGAAAATCTGCATTCTCATCTTACAATCGGCAGAGATGGAGATTCCATCAAACACTTCATAAATTGTTCTATGGACTATTTGTCCTCATTTGTTTAAGTAAAAACAAACACATTCTCACTCAAAATACACTTAGTGATAGAATAAGTACAAGGTGGTGCATAGTAGCCTCTGTGGCTTGCATTCTTGCTGCCTTCTACAAGCCAAAATAAAATGGCAATGGATGAATCCTACGTTGTGGAGCTATTGCACATTTCTTCTTGAGAGGCACATTATAGAAAAAATGCTTCACTTTGCCTTCCCCAGCACATATTGCCAGGAGTGCAGAGGTCTCATGATAAGAATTGGTTTTGGCACCTATACAGACTTGCCCTTTAATTTGCTTGCTATAGAGGCAGAAGAACTAAAGGACCAAGTATATGAGAGTCAAAATGCCTTCTATTAACAGAGGGACATCTGCCAAAACAGTGTAAACTTTTTAACTGCTCTAATTTGTACAAATACCTCCTCTAAAAGCATTGTGTAATCCACTAAAATCCAAAATCTATACATTGATCTCAAATAAGAAATCTACTGTTGTAAGCCATCCTTTTTACATGAGGAAATAACAAATACCTGATAATTAAATACATTAAGAGCATACAAATGCTCTTTTGGAATTTATTGACTGAATTTCAAGATAGCAGAAGCAACATATCAAATTTAGAGGCTCAAAAGCCTAGAAGAAAGAGTAAACAGAATTACAATAACTATTGACAGAGGTGAGGGATTTTATATGGCACAGAAAATTTCGAATCTGTTAACTCTGCCTGGCAGAATTGACAAAAACCACATCACTAGACAGCATTCTCTCATGAAACATCTGCCTGTGCGGCTTTGAGTTTTCAATTTTACCTACTGACAAAGAGGATATTTATTTTAGACAAAGACACTTTTGATCTCTATGACAACAAATTAGAAGAAATAAATTACATTTTTGTGAACTATCATATTTGCAAAGTTATTAATGTACGTACATAAGCACGCTGCATTTTTCAAATTGGTTAAAAGCAGCTATAAAATAATGCACATATTTTAGGCTTAAAGCAGATTTCTTCAAATTACATTTAACACTTCAACCCTAAAAAGACCTTTCAGTTGATGCAGAACAGCTATTGTGATCTAATGTGCTATCATTGTGACTTTTCTCTTTTGAAATCTCTAAACATTCCCAGAGGTCAAATTCACTGGCATAAATCATGAGTACATTTGTTTTTATAGTGATGTTCAGTAAAGCCTGTTATCTACAAGAAAGTACAGCCTAAACCCTTATGAAGAGTTCAAATATACCAGAGACCTCATTTATTGGCTGGTTAAATAGTAATAAAATAAATTGTAATGATTTTTTTCCTTTCTGAAATTGTGATGTATTTAGATTTGAATAGCTTGGTTTCCAAACTTCTTATGAATTTAATAGGTCCAATTGCTGTGAGTCATAAACTTCTTCTGGAACTAATTCTTGGCATGTTGTTCTGAAATGGTAATAATTTGCCTGGGACAGAATACAATAAATGGTAAAATGGATAATATACCAGGAGGACCATTGCTCATAACAAATTAATGGACATACTTAATATTTCTGTGAAGTTAATAGTTCTTCTCACATACAAAGTGTCCGGTTTTACCACACAGTTTTGCTCTGAAGCCTCCTATGAAAGTGGGTTTAGCATTGCAGCTGAAACATGCACCTGAATCTTTCCTCAGAACTCTAGTTTCAGTCATAGAAAGGCAGATGTAACACAGCAGAAGACTGCACAACGTGCTACAAAATGTTTGCTATTGCCTGTTTGATCAGCAACGTACATAGCTATCTGACACTATCCTTTAACCTTGAACATTTTTTACGCATGTTTTTCATACATCTGCTAAATAGTCTTTTAAAAGAACATCTGGCAAGACATAGACCTGACAAGAAACAAAATTATCTCAGGTCTGTTCCAGTCAAAAGGTTGAGAATTGTATTTTTGAAGCATCAGAGGAAAAGCAATACATTTGTATATCTCATTTTCAGCACAGTTGAGTCCTCTTTAAAATATCAATATAGTGTTCTAAAAGCTGTCTTTATGGCATTTCTTCCTTCTTGAAGGACTCCTCTCTAAACAGCTTCATGATATCAACGTGTTTTCTGGTCCTTCCTGACATATTCAGGCAGGTTACTTGCCTAGAAAGAAGGGAGCTTTTGGCTGGATTTGCTGTGTTTGATTAAAAAACCACTCTTCCTCTCAAAATTGTTGTTGGTGCCCTTCAAATCTTCAAAAACTATTCTCAGAATTCTGTGGTGCACAGAGAACAATCACTTTAGTGTGCTGACCACCCTGATGTGATGCCACTTACTAATAACTAGCCTGCTGTAATGTCAATTGAAGTGAACACAGTCTTCAAGGATTCATTTATGTTTTAATTGTTAAATGAAACCAACTCACTATGATCACTATTGCTTTTTATTTTCAACTCTACCTGAGCTTGCTTATGCTTTCTCTCCTGTTCTGAAACCTTCTCTGGCTTAGGGTCTTTTCTTTATTAGACAGAAAGGAGCTTAGCTGTCAGAAAAGAGGATACATTTCCAGATATACCTAATTCAAGTTAAAACCACAAATCCAGAGCAGAAACAGTTCCAGATGGCCAAGTCATTAAAAATAAATATTTCCTAGCTAACCCTCTCAACACACACACACAAAAAAAAAAAAAAAACCTATATGATATTGATGTAGGGAAGACTGATATGAGTATAATATAAGTATTGGTACATTCCATTGTCATTTTGTCCAAATCAGAATCATGCACATTTCTTGCGGCTAGAATACATACATTTTGTGACTTGCTTGACTGGATAAACTGCTCTGTTTGCTATGACAATTCATTAAAGGTACAGTTTCAGATTTTTCCAGCTAGGGTAGACCAAAACAAATAAAAAGCAGAGTTTTGCTATCAGGTTTGCACAGCTGTGCGACAGTATCATACCTAAAAATTGGAGGAGAAATACATTTAAACTAGTGAAGTCCTGAGGATTTCAAAAACACTGTCCATCATCTCAGCTGGAGCCCTTTCTTAGAGAACTATTATTACCACACTGAGTATAAACTGATGAGAAGCATGCTATGAAACTTCTTGCAAGACGTGAACCATCAGATGTGGCTGTAAAATTTATGATTGCAATTTAGGTCAAAGGGTTCTTTGATTGTAATTAAATTCTAATTCCAAGATAGGAAAGATGAATTGTCATGTTTTCCACATGGTATTTAATTTTCAGATGCTGCTCCTTCACCTTTTTCCTCTGGAGGAAAGACTCTGGAGTACAAATTATCAGAAGAGAGCTATAATTTTAGATCTGACGTGAAAAAATTCAGGTGACTCATAGACACTATGCATTTGTTAGCATAACCCTAAACACATGATTATCTGGTAGACTGAACATACAGTTTCTGGAAGAGAGGGCTGGAGTTTCTCCTTTGAATAACATTTTAGCTTTGAAAAATAATCAAAAGCACACTTTTTCAGCTTGTGATTACACTCAACTTACAGCATAAAGCACCTCATAAGTAGCATGTGTCTTTTAAAGGATAAAGATGATATGAGCTTGAGAGCTAAGATTCAAGAATTTCACACTAACATATAGAACAGTTACAATCTTGCAGCAAAGCCCTGGATATGGTGTAAAGTCCATAATACTGTCTTAAAATTGAGACTCAGAAATTGAGGTAAAAAGGCTTAGATAAGTAAGGAATTGGAGAGAGACTAAGCAGGACTCTGCTTTTTGAAGGTTTTAAAGAACTACTCTTGGCACTGATGTTAGTTAATGTCTTCACGAAAGACATGAAGCAAGATAATAGTGTGTCAATGAAGGTTCCTGGTGACAGAAGGTTTAGACACAATACATGATTACATCATATGCAAAGAATAGCATGAGCTTGAGGAAATAAGCAATACAAATTTCAGACAAAGTACAGATTTAATTCCACAAATTAAGATTTTATGGTCTATGACATTTTCTAAGCTGCAACAATATAAAATGAAATCGACAGTTTCAAACTGGTTAGAATATGTACTTGATATGTACTTGCAGATGTAAAACTAGTTTTTAATTCTCTAGTAATTATTATTGATATCGCTTAATAATGTTATGCTGTGAACCAGTAAAATGCTTCATGCACATTCACTGATAAGCATTTTGATGTAGTTTTATAAGAGGAAATTTTAAATTCAATGTTCTTAGCTGTGCCTCATGTCCATTTTCCTTTGGAAATCAGACCCACATGATAAAATCATCTGAGTGTCTTCCCTAATAAACTGTGGCACAACTGGTCATTTCTCAGTTCCAGATGATAGAAGAGTTGACATTTCACAGATGATTATGTCCTTACTGTCATTGCAAAAAAATAGGTGGCCAGAGGGGAACCGATTTTCTTGACGTATGAATTCATGATTTAACACAGAAATCTTCAAGGCAAAAGATCTCATAAATTCTCCAGTTGCAGGAAAAGTTTTATGTGGCACTTGCTACCACAGGACCTAGGGACTCCAGTCCTGGAGAAAAATCATTCATATTGCAAACCATACGGTAGGTTAAAACGCAAGAAGAATCTGCTGATTCAATGTATCAGTCATGTAAATTTGCCACCAACAGAGGAGAGCTAGTGCTCACTCCTGGTTAAATGGATAGCTCGTGAAGCTCATGGTTGTGGCACTCCTACTTGGAAGAGGGCATTTCAATGTTTTATAACTTTCCCAGGAAACAGTAACAGCAACTGAACAATGAGTATCATATATCAGTGTGTTCACTGCAGTGTTTTGTGTTTACCTGCTTTGCATGTTTCTTCCTCCTAACCATTGAAAGGTAGAGGCATGCCTGGGGTTCTTCTTTTCTTTCCACAGGCTGTCCGTGCCAATGGAAACAAAATATGGGAAGAAGGGAAGAGCCTACCTAAATTTTCTGTTATCTAACCTAGTATTACATTGTTGGCTTAAAGTGTTTGTATAAGAACATCACAGGTGCTGCAAATTATATATTACATGATGCTGTAGAATTGATTTTTAATTATGTTTTATTTGTAAATGGTGCAAAGCTAAGAAAGAGGTTTTTGTAAATTATGTACTGATACCTGAACAGGGAAGAACCAGTTAAAGACAAAGTTTATGGTACATCTTAATTTGGAAATGAAAAGTGAGGAGAGGAAGCGTCAGTATCAGCTTCTACAGCCCAGAAAATACCAAAAATAACCAGCCAAGTTAGCATACGAATACTTTCTAAGCATCCAAATGGCCTTCAAAGTTACAGTACAAGTGATTACTCAAATGAGAGGCTGAGATTACCAGGTAGCATTTTAGTACAGAGTGTCAACCTAATGCATCCTGAAATGCCACAGTTGCATTTAGAGGGAGCAGGAAAACCTCATGAGTATTTTTTCTGAGGTGCTTAGCCAGAGATGGGATGCAACTAATTACACAGTGAAGAATTCTTGTAGCTTACCAGCTAAGGCATATCTTTACTAGTCTTTAGAATTCTGTGTGAAGATACAGTAACACCTCACAAGAATTTGTGTTGTTTAATATATTCTAAAATCGGGTTTATAACCTGTAACTTAACATTTTGCTTTCCTGGAACATGCATCCTCTTTTCTACCTTCCACCTGCCAGGTCTTGAGAGAACATCCATGTAGAACTAACAACTTTACAACACATCCTCCTTCAGGGCAAGAAAACTAAGTAATGTCTTGGTGATGGTGGTGATCTGGAAAAGCATATTCAATCACTTAAGAATCATCATGTGCTTCTTGCCCTGCTGCAAAATTTAGAGTAGAAATCAGTGCTTCCAGGGGTCAGAGAAAGAATCTATGTAGAAAGTCTGATGCAGAATGTATAAATCAGCACAATAAAGGTACAAGGAAAAATGCAGGTTCATAGCAGTGAAATATTCAAAAACAATATTAACACACTGTGGAACATTTTAAAAGAGTGGTAAAGGTCCCATCCCTAGAACCACCACAGCTAAGAAAGACAAAATATTGTGATTTGCACTTCAGTTCTATGAAAGGAAGATGGTGCAATGGTTAAGGTACAAGGCTGAAATTAGGAACCTGGGGAGAAATTCATAAATTTGTGACAGCTGCACTATGTTTGCTTTGGGACTGCAACTGCCTTCTTCCAAAATTCATCCCCTAAAAATTCCTACTCAGCTTCCACCAAGACCTGAGAATGTTTAAAATAGCCAGGATCACCTATGTCTTGATGAATTCATGAAGGTAAGTATATATCCCAGCTCTTAGCCCCATTCAGCTCACAATGCAGCACAGGCCCCTTCATGTCTCACTTGTAGCATGGCTGATATGAGAATATAAAAATAAAAAATATAAAACCAGACAAGTAACAAAGCTGAGTCAGAGAAGCATGCAATCTCTGCTAACTCACTTGCCTGTCAGAGTATGCACCTTAGCTATATATAATTTGTGTTCCTTCCTTAATTCTGTATGAATATACTTTTAACACACAGCTCACTGACAATTTCTTTAGAAATTAAGAGCTTCTTCAGACCTGCTTACTAAATCTACATTTTTCAAGGAATAATTTAGAACACTGTTGGAAAAAGGAGACTTACCCAGCACACATTCTCAGTATTTTCTATCAGGCACTCAGCAATTGGAGTCTAGGATTGACCTCTCTCAGGGAAACACCAGAGCTGCCAGGCTATAAAATCATTCTTAGACTTATTTGTCACAGTCTAGTAAGCACTTCGTTATTTTAAACACAGTGGAAGCACAACACTGGGAATTGAGAGCTATATCCCATACTCAGGTCAGCACAGTTCTTGCCAAGTGAAGGCTTCTGCTCTCCTCATGAACTGCCTTTTCTCCTGTACTACACCTTAAAGCAAACTTCTCAGAACAGAGCAGCCAGCTGCAGTAAAGCCACACAAACCTCTGTGCAGGTGCCAAATGACTCTAGCTGACTTTGCTGGGACAGGACTGGGACACAGGTAAATGTTCCTGTATTTGCTGCCCCTATAGCAACATAAATACCTGATAGATACTGTCAGACTCCATGGTGCAGCTGCCTTCATTATGAGAATCACACTCGCTACCAGAAATTTTTGGCCTCTGAAAGAAGTAAACTCTTTAATTCTAACTTGATACATTCCCTGAAGGATTCATGGTTGTTATTTTTATTTTTGTTCCAGTTCTTTCCGTGTTCCACAGAAATGCATTGAATAGGCACCAGGGTGCCAAAAACCCTTCATTGCCTTCAGTAACTGAATACTATCTCTTAAGCACCTCTGTACCAGTCACTTTAGGATTAACATTTAGCCCACAACAAAGTAGCTGAACTTTAATTCCCTTGCTCATGTGAATAAAGCCCCTGAGTCTGAGTAAATCAACCTGTTTTTCAAACGCCCAGGAGCTGTGAAGCACAGGTCTTATAACACCAGCTCTGCAAACTACATGAATGTTTAATTTTCAGTTAAAGCTTTGCAATGTGGCTATTCTCCAAGGGGGGACTGAATTACTAGCTATCCCATCTTTATTTGCCAGTGTCAAAGATATTTTTCTGTTTAGAAATAACTGCAGCACTCACAAAATAAGCAAATCTGATCAATACCCTGTGTGTGTTTCCCACACTGGAGCTAAAAAAAAATAAAAATTTCTTTTTCTCTAATAAAATACATTTATAAAAAAAGATAATTCTGATGTTTCAAACCTACTGAGAGATTTTTCTGTATTCTGGGTAGATTCATGACTGCTACTTCACTAGATGTGGTTTTGTTCTTCATAAGGGTCTGTACAAGCTATAATTTCTGATAAACCAGAAAGGTGAAACTGGAACTTGAAATATATGGAGTTGTTTGTCTATGGCTTTAAATGCCTTCCACGGTTAATATTTCCTGCCAAGGATGATCCAAGTCCATTTATCATGAAAATCACATCCGTACTTCTTTAGATAAGTCATTCTTTTAATTAGAGAATTAAGAGATGACACCTGCACTTAGATGGATTTGTAAAGTGAGTTCAGAAACTGCAATATTCACAATACAAAATTAGAAGATTTTTCCAGACGTTGAACTATAGTCTTGGTTCCTGGTCTTTGCATTAGTATCTCAAAGCAATAATTCAGGTGTAAATAAAGCCAAACATGATAATAACTTCATTAATGTCCTCAGCTCTTCATTTTTAATGCATATTCTGGAACTTTTTTGTACAAAATCTTTCATGTCAGCTGAATAATTATTTCACTTCATGGGAAAATACTCTGTGTTTCCCTACTGTTGTATTTAACCACACTGTAAATTTCAACTACAGAGAAATCTTTCCAGGAGACATACAGGGCAACAATACAGTTCAGCCAATTAATCGGCTTTATTAGCCTGAACAGTATTTGGCACCTTGTCATTTCTTTTGTTTGTTTGTTTACAGGGAACACACAGTCTCTCTCTGTGTACCTGCTTTTCCATGGTCCCAAACTAATTGGGCCAAAGTCTCACAAATTGCCTAATTGGCTGAACATTCCTAGTTTTCTGATTTTAATTAGGGACACATGGTACGTATCAATAGCCTGCTTCATTATCCCTGAAGAAGATCCAGGCTACTGTCCATTTTCAATTGAATTGTACTTAAAAAGAACAGCAGCTTGACCTTTCTGAATCCTGTACAATAGGTTTCAGAACTTAAGCTGCTTTTTTTTTGTTTAGTTCTCCTTGGATAACTAACTAACAAATGAAATGAGCACCCCTTATGGCAGTGTGTCCCTAAGGAACGGCTTTGATACAGTGTTGGATACATTACCTACTGTTTGTGATGATAATAACACCTGGAAAAAAATCAGTTGTGAAAGAGTAGGGAGTTTGGTGTAGAATTTATTTTACAGAAGTACCTAGAAGCTGCAGTAAAAGAGTGGGCCTGACTAAGTTGCATAACACGAGAGGGCTCCAGTCCCAAAAGGCTCACCCTTTAAACTGACAATTACAGATAGAGAAAAACCATGAAAGTCCTTGCTAAAGGTAAAGAACAGGTCAGTGACAGAGCTGGCAACAGAACACACATCTTTTAGTTTCTCTAATGTAAATTCAAATGGCCAATTATATTTATTTCTCCTTAATTCTGACTCCAGTTGAAGCATCTATTATTTTAAGACTCTTATGACACCCCTAAAAGGCCATGAAACAGCCAAGAAGATTTTACCATCAACCATTTTCCTCCACTTCAGATTACAGGAGTTCCTTCTGTCTACATGTGGTGACAGCAGTTGTCAGCCAGTTTCATTCTGTGCATGAGACAAAAGGAGAACTGAATCAGAAGCAATACATTAGATGGCCAGTAACATCACTGCTCGGGACTTTAAGTTATTACATGAAATTTAATAAGCAACTTTTCATAGTAAAATATCAGCAGTTCTGGCAGGGCTGAGAGCAAAATAAAAATTATTCTCCTCCAGAATGTGCTGATCATATTGTTGAGAAAACCTCTCTGGTCTCTTGATGCATTGCATTGAACAGCTGATTAACTAAAGTATGCTCTTCTTTGCAACAGTAAAAATCTGTAATTCATATCCTCCAACATTTAGGAATAATATTTTTCTCCAGATTGAATGTCACTGTGACTTGTGTAAGTGAAGAGTGACAAAGCCCTATAATGCTTCTAAAGCTCTGGAAAAGTCACCCCCACAGCATGTATTTTCATCATCAAATGACATGAAAACATAAACCAAAACCAAACATGACAAAAAAAAAGAAAAAAAAAGATAAAATAATTCACTAAGAACAATAGCCTTAACAAAGGGTACACAGCATCTCTCCACACTGAGGTCAGAGACAATTTTAGTTTATGTAATTGAATATTAGGGGCTTTAAATGTCCTTGACCAACAACAATACATCTATTGACCCACCTACAAGAGTAAATAGTCGCCTAACACCCTCCCAGCTATGAACTCAAATTATAGAATCAAGAAATCTACTCTTAATTCAGGTTTAAGTTAACCTATAATTACTGACACATGAAAGTCAATGCATTCTTTTTGGAAACACATTTCCTCCAAACAGTCCCCCATGTCTAGCCAAAGGGCTACTAAAGAAGGAGGGAACAAAATTAAATCCCTCAGAAAAGAAGAGTACAATGTGGACCCTACAGGATGTTTATTGAGGGTCCTCCAATGCCCTGGGCAATCAGAAGCCTAGCTTTAAACATTCTAACTTGGGTGCTTGGAAGCATTACTGTATTTTTGTTTCTGATAGAGGGACACTTGGATTCTTTTGGCTAAACTTAGACCCTGTGAATGCTAATTCTTCTGTCCCACCTACCTTTGAAATACAGACCTTCAAAACCCTGGTGTAACACAAGGTGTGGCTTTTCCAAGCTTGGATCAAAAATATTTGTCGATAGTTCAGCTAGACTGCTAAAGGCATCGGGATCCAGGAGCAACAAGACAAGTTCTTCTCTGTTATTCTTCTCCAGTACTCTCTCTTGAGCAACTAACCAGACACATCCAGATCCCACAGCAGCCAGCTGATGCTAATCACATCCAGGCTAGATAGAAGATGTAGTTTTAAAGTGAAGGTAATTAACCATTTCAAAGTCTTATCAGATAATATAGTGCTGTCACTGGAATTCTTAAGACAAAATGGAATGTCTTTCTAAAAGCCATATTCTCCATCTCAAGAAGAAGAATTTATGATGGGATTATGAAGTTCAGTTCTCTGGTCTTGCTTGTGTAAGTCATTAGATGAGACAATTCTAATAATCTTTTCTAGCCTGTAAATTAGTGAATTTAAAATATGCCAAATATTTTCATGATTAGCCAGAAACGTAAGTTGTTTATACTAAAGAGAAAGAATAAAAACCATGAAAAAAATTTGGATTTAGCTACTAACACTCAGAAGTGTGACAGAAATAAGCAATCTGAAGTAATAATCACTGTGAATTACTTAAGAAGCAAGAGAAAATTATAAATAACAAGAAAGCAGGAAAGATCTACCAATGCTTAGCCACCTTCATCTCCATGCAGGGCACTATTTTTTGTATTTTTTATTGTTTTGGTTGATTTTTACTAAAGGTCACAAAGTAAGCTTATCTTGACTTCTGCAAGAGGCTATTGGACTCCTTAATAGATTTCATTATAAAGGCCATTTCTCTGACATTTAGTTGATATTTGACTGCTCGTGACTTCTGCTGAGCAAATTCAGCATGTGCAGATCTATCTAGGAATACACTACATGCGTGGCAGAGAGCAGAAACAATCTCAGGAAGAAGAGACATCATTATCATCTTTAAAACAACCACTTTCACACATTTTAAGTGTCAGAAAACTGACACTCAAAGACTCAAAGCACTAACCCAATTCTTCTTCAACATTTAATGATAAAATATCGAAGTCAAGTATGGGATTTTTAATGTAGTGGTTTAAGCAGTAAAAGTGACTATGGAATAAAGTGAGAAAGTAATTTATTGGAGTACATACAAAAGCAAAAACAGATTTGGGTGACTGGATCCACCTGTTTTATCTTCACTAGGTACACAAATTAAGTGATGTGTAAAATAAAATAAAAGGAGTCATATCTAAGGGTCTGATTGAAAAATTTATATTTCCCAAAAAAAAATTTATTCATCTGGGAAAGTTTCATCACCTCATGGTTTGTATCATCACTGCTTGCCCTTTGCCAAAGAGACATTGGTTGTAACTCATCAGAAGGTATTCCTCTCCTTTTCTGGAACTTCTGGATACCAGGTCCCAAAATTACTCCAGTGTTTTGGAAGGTGCCAGCTTGGGTTACCTGTCCTGCAAAGGACTTGCCAGTTTTCCTTGAGTTCCTTACCTCCCTGCCAATACAAGCACCTTGAAATTCTCAGATTTGTTTCCGTCCCCCTTAGACCAATTTAAAAAATAAAAGCAATACAAAATACTCTTGCAAACAAAAGACTATGTTCTAGACTATGAAACTGAAAAAAAAAAGTATAGCATAAGATAAATAAATTGACACTTCAGACATAGCTGACATGAATGCTCTTTCTTCCCTTGAATACATTCAGCAGAAGTATCACAACCTCCAGAAAGAAGCTAAAGACAGGCGATTCAGTTAGCTTTTGCAGGCCCATCAGAACTTGTGTGCAAACTACATGCTGAAAAACATCACTCAGAAGAATTACCTTTTAGAATAGGACCTCTCTGGGCTTTATTGAGAAACAGGGCTAAAGCAGCAGCAGCTCAGTAGCATTCCTACTCTGGAATGTTTTCAGCTGACCTAAAAGATTGCCTTGCATGCTAGCAACCTATCTTTCATAAATGTGCCTTTCTAACTTTTAGTATGATTTAAACTTTTCTTGAAGACCATTCCCAGGACACTAATAACACAGATGTGAAGCCCTTAGAAAGCTTCCTGTTCTTTTCTATTTGTCTAGGGAGTTCAGCAGTCTTCAAACTCAGGAGATACCCAGACTCCACAAATTACTTTCAGATTAATATTTTAGTACTTTAAGTGTGTTAAGTAATGTATTAAGTACTCAAATATACTCACATTTCTAACTGTGCCAAACAACATTCTCACACTAAACTCTCAGCTGGTATAAACCAAGAACTCTCTCCCTTTAAACATTAAATCCTCAAAGCACTCCTAGCAGATTAATCTTCAAAGAAAACAAAGCAAAGCATGTGTTTTCTTTTGTAAGACCCAACAGTGATATCTCCTGTTCATCTACGAGCCACAGAAGGCATGCTCGACTCCCTGATCTGCTTTGGGGATTAAAATCCTACACACTTGGTTCTCTGGACAGTCTTCTAACTAATAAGCCTAGAGGGCTTTACAGGAAAGATCTGACCAGCTAAAAGCAAGAATCAATATATGAATCAATAACCTAATAAGTTAAAAGACCTGCTTCTATGCCTGGATCCTAGTAAAGAAGAACATGACCTACACTTCTGGGGAAAACACAGAAACTTTCTTAAGGAAGAAAAGAAAAGTAAGATCTCTCCTTTCCAACTAAATACTCCTACCAGCATTAATGGGAGTCACACACTCTCAGACTCTCACTATTTTCAGTTAAAACTCTTACTTCAGTTTGAAACAGCTGGAGGACAAGGGACAAAGGACTTTCCACCTGCTCCATGAGGGGCTGACATGCTCACTAATGTACTGTTTGTGCCACTACTTGGCTCTTGCCTACAATTCAGAGTGTGGAAGGAAGGAGGCCATAAAGCAGTAGCAATCTAAACTAGTTATAGGGAAGCAGCAGTTCTTTAACCTCATCATCACACTCAGTTTCTTTGCTGCAACTTCCTTTTCTGAAAAGGAGAGTGGTATTCACAGCAGTGTTCAGAGAACTAGCTAGTCAACACCTTAAAACCTACCTAAAGGTGTAAATCCACTTTCTGATCAATATGACTTTGATGACTGTTAAACATGATCAATCTCATTTCCCCCTCGGGTACCTGTTCTCAAACCAATTTTCAGCGAGCAAAGCATGTCAAATTTATTATAGAACAGTATTGCCCCCCTGTGGCCAAAGACTATCCTGAAGAAACAGACCTTAGGAGGATTCCCCTTCGTTGGTTTATTTGTTCCTCGTGCACAGGCTCAGATGGGCTGCGCAATCCTCCTGAAAGGCACTCAGAAAAGGAAGACTCCCCTCCAAATCCCTCCACAACTTAGATCCAAATCTGGGCTTGGTAAATTATGGCATAAGCAGTAGATACGATGCCAGCCCCTCTAGCTCCTTACACTTCTCCTGGTTATGCTATTCAGAGCAGAAATTATTATCTGTGTTCATCTTCAGTGGTCATGTTTAACAGTGACAGCATTTCTGTGTACCACCAATTAATCAGTCCTTTTCTACCTTAGATTTACTGGGGTTTTTAATTACTCCAAAAGTCAAACAACATCGTGCCCACTTTCAGAACAAGAGACAATCCTCTACCCCTTCACTGGAAGCAGGCATGAGACTTCCCAATCCCACCAAAAACCCATGTAAGTAAACACATTCTCTCTGACTTAAATGTCTTTTGGATCCTTAGGGACTTAGGCATATAATATAAGATTTTGCAGACCTCCCAGAGCAAAACCAAGATCTCCCAGGCTACAGAACTGATGTGTAAAGCAGGAGAGTTCATCCCACCATTGAATACATTCTGAGATACCTACAAATTAGCAAAACATTATAGCTTAACCAACACAATTGCAGCTTTTTCACAGGTAAAATCCTGGAGATAATAAAAACTTCTTAAATATTGGATCAGTCACATGCCTGAGAGATAACTATTGCAATAAATGTTTTATATATCTAAATATACATATATATAAATGTCAGGGTGAATGTAGCTTAAAGCAGTCTAAGTTCTTCACCATTATGTCAAAGGGCTGTGAAAAATCAAGTTTTAGTTTCTGTGAAGATTAATTGCACTTGACATATTCCATGGAATGTGCTTGAGCTGATCTATATTACCTGCCAATAGTCACTTAATATGACTCAGCTTTTCTGTCCTGCTGTCAAGGCTAGAGAAACAAGGATATCTTTCTTTTATGACTGCCAGCTATGCAGTGCAAGAATGACTTGCCTCTTCCTTCTCATAGATGGTTTTGTTCTGACAGCCTTGTCACTGCCACTGTCAACAGTGCAACAAATTCAAACAGAGTATTAGAAGTAATTATAATGATGGAATTTTAAACTTTTAACTATGACAATGCATTTCAGGCCTTTATGACTATGCTGAGGCATGGAATGGAAATAACCCCACGTAATCGATATTCCTGATACAGCAAAAGAAGAGCCAAACTATCCCTAACTCAAATTAAGAAAAAAAGTTGCAAAACCTATTTTCTATAACTGATTAATGAGAACTTTGGGGTGGGGTGATGTGGAGAAAATCCCTTATGAACTTTAGTATATCAGAATGGGTGGAGGATGAGATCATGCAGAGAATGAAGTGATCATGAAGTGATCATGCGTGATCAGAGATCATTCAGGATTAAGTGAGATTATGCAAAGAGAAAATGTCATTTCACAAGTAAATGAATGGGTACAGGACAGTTTTCCTGGCAGTTTTTATCTGTCTATAGAAACTGAGAAAATTTGCTCAACAGTGTGCTGATATGACTGCGATGCTTATGGTGCACAAGAAATCACATTTTGTTAATCTCAATATACTACTGAGAAGCAGATATATGATTGCTGGGGTTTTCTTGTTTATTTGGGCTACTGGGCTAAACCCCAGTTAGAACTTAGATTGGCCAATTCTGTTAAAGATACAAAAAATGCTTCTACAAATATATGCACAACAAAAGGAGGGTCAAGGAGAATCTCCATCCTTTATTGCATACGGGGAGAACAACAGTGGCAAAGGATGATGATAAGGCTGAAGTACTTAATGCCTTCTTTATCTCAGTCTTTACTATTAGAGTAAGGTGTTCTCTGGGTACTCAGCCTCCTGAGCCAGAAGACAGAGAGGAAAAACAGAACAAAGTTCCCATGATCCAAGAGGAAATTGACCTGCTAGGCCAATTATAAAGCCACAGATCTATGGGGCCAGATGGGATCCTCCCGAGGGTATTAAGGGAGCTGGCAGAGGTGCTTGCCAAACCCCTATGCACCATCTACTAGCAGTCCTGGCTGACTGGGGAAGTTCTTATCTGACTGAAGATTGCCCAACGTTACATTCACTTACAATAAGGGTCAGAGGGAGGATCCAGGGAACTACAGGACTGTCAGTCTGACCTCAGTGCTGGGGAAGGTCATGGAGCAGGTGATCTTGAGTGCAATTATACAGCACATGCAAGAGAACCAGGTGATCACCCCAGTCAGTTTATGAATGGCAGGTCCTGCCAAACTAACCTGATCACCTTCTATGACCAGGTGGCCCGCTTAATGGATGAGGGAAAGGCCATGAATGTAGTGTACTTAGACTGCAGTAAAGCACCTGTTTTCTAAATACCTCCACGGATGGTGACTCAATCACCTCCCTGGGCAGTTCCAGTGCTTGATAACCCTTTCAGTGAAGAAGTTCTTCCCAACGTCCAATCTGAACTTCCTCTGGTGCACCTTGAGGCCATTCTCTCTTGACATATCACCTATCACTACTTTTTCCTGATCCATGAATTTTAATGATCAGAGAAAAAATATCTGCTTAGCATCAGATTCCAGAAGGCTGTATAGAAGGTGATGAGAGAAGGACTACATACCATGCTGGGTACAGATAGAGGGAGGGTAGAATAAGGAATAACTCTTATTCTCTTAGAAACTCCTGTAGAGGATTTTTACCTATGCTTCCCTACTAAGAACATTTTGTGCATACAGAGCTGCAGCCTAAATAAGAGTATTTGAAAATGTTTTATCAACAAAGTCATAGCAAATACTGCTCACTCATTCATTAATTATGCATAATAAATGTTTACAGATGCATGCCACTTAAGACGACACTAGCGAAATTAGGCTTGTCAGCATTTAGCTTAATTGGGCAGATCATCAATATCTTTTGAATGGAGGTACAAAAACAACAGCATTTTTCCAGCTCAGGCTCCACTGCTGTGTTACAGCAAGGATATTCACTAGCCATATCTTTCATCGGCAACATGTCCTTTAGCATAGTTGAAGACAGATAGACATGGAGATTTCTTCTGGGAAACTGGAAGACATCCTCCATTTCCTTTTGTGTACTTTCTTCCTAACTCTGTGGCAGAGAACAGTCATGCTTGGATCTTACTGTTCACTCCCAAACACAGCAGATTTTGAATTATTCATTTTATCTTTCTGTCTTACCTAAATGTTTTTTATTGTGGATGCTATCTAGGAAAAATAAATAAAAATGATTAAGTGGCTTATATTTAGATTTCCATTTATTTGTATTTTTGGCTGGTAGATTTGTCATCTGCAGTGCTTGATGTTAGTAACGTTACATTTAACACCATCCAGAACCATTCTTTTCATTTAATCAATTTGCCCTAGAAAATAATTTTCTTGACAATTATACTGATTTCTACTTTGTTAGTAGTCCACTTCACAGAAGCAACAGAATCCAACTGAAACAGGGTACAACTGCAGTGTGCCACTAGCTAGTGCAGGTTTTTCTGCTTCTCTGTGCTTTTTGACCCAGACTACGGCAAAGTAAGCCACATAATTATCCTTCCCATAGCTCATGTTCACCATTTATACTATATTCATAAGCTCAGTACTTCTTGCTCTGCTGTATAACCCCACCTGCACTTTTCCACAGCACATCTCTATTTGGACAGTATGTATTTCAGGCAAGCAGCAAGTCTTTTCTTCTGGCTCATAAGTTATTTTTCAGGCTGTCACAACATTGCAAGCTAAAAAAACAGTGAGAATTTATCTCATTCTTGATACTGGCATCACCCCATCTCTTGTCCTTTTGGGCTCATTCCACCCAAGCAGATGTTCAGCCACTGCTACTTAGACTTTTTACATTTGAATGCCTCATAGTCAATAAGGATAAACTAAAATTACCCTGAAATCAGTGTTTGGCTGATGAAGTCCTAATTCAACTGCAGTCTCTCCCTCCTTAAGGAACTTCTCTGAGATGCCCCTTGGGAAGCACAAAGATCTTAGACAGCAGGTAATGTAATTTTTTTCCTAAATCTACAATCCTTTCTTTGAAACTTTCACAAGAAGAGTAGTTCTTTCAGTTACACTAGAAAAACCCAGCTGTTTATCTGGCTCAGCTTTCTATAGCTCCCATGATCCTTCTCCTCCCTAAACAGCCGAAACTTTAGGAACAGTAATGAGATGAGTGGTGAAACACAGGAACAAGTTGCCAAGAGAGGTGGTAGGCATCCCATCCCTGGAAACTTTCAAGGTCAGGTTGGATGGGGCTGTGAGCAACCTGATCTAGTTGAAGATGCCCCTGCTCATGGCAGGGGGGCTGGACTAGACAATAAAAAAGGGTCCTTCGAACTCAATTTTTTTAAGACTCTATGCTTCTAAAGCTGGATTCACCGAAGCAGCCAGAAGTCATCTAGAGCTGCAGTCAGGAACACTAAAACAAACAAACAAGAATGCCAATGAGTACTTTTTTTCTTCCAAAAAAAAAAAGTCAAAGTTCACTGCAAAGATCATTTCTAGAAGGGCAGAATTCATGCACCAATCTTCAGCATCAGCCCTAAGCAGTTCAGCTAAGGAAATAATTTCACTAAGATAGATAGCAATGGAAAGCTGTTACCACTTATGAGAATTGACTACTCCAGAGAGATGTTTTGCAATAGTATTACACCAACACTGCCTTCTTAATTTCACTAAAATTAAGTGCATAGCAGAAAGGATCCCCTCAACGAGAATACAAATTTGAAAATAAATTCCAAGCTATTTAGTCCTCTCTGACATTTCAGTAATTCAAGTTAAGGACATAGGTAAGACGTTAATGCAATAAACAACATTTCCCCAGTTCAAATTTTCTGCATGTTATGTGATTCATTTTTTTCCGTTTGACATTGTTTGACTTTCTGCTAGAGTGCAAAGAATTAAAACCAAGGAAAATATGAATCATAGAATCATAGTTTGGGTTGGAAGGGACCTTAAAGATCATTTAGTTCAAAACAGATACCTAGATTAACTTAATGCAAATGGACAAAATAAAAATATTTTTTTAAAAAGAGTTTTCATTCACACTACAACTAGTTTTCCCAAGACTTGGAACAAAGCAGGCCCTTAAAGATCATTTAGTTCAAAACAGATACCTAGATTAACTTAATGCAAATGGACAAAATAAAAATATTTTTTTAAAAAGAGTTTTCATTCACACTACAACTAGTTTTCCCAAGACTTGGAACAAAGCAGGCCTAAAATTTCCATGGCTGATAAGGACATATTATCTGGGTTTGCTTGGACTGGGAACTGAGAATCACCCATGCAGAGAATCACAGAGACAGATGCTGTGATGTGGACTGCTTCTTTTAGTTGAAAAGCAGGTTTGCACAGGGAACAGTTTACAATGGTGTCTCAGGTAGAGTTGTAAGACCCCAGACATCTGAGGAACAAACGCACAAAACGCTTTTAAGAAAACTGTGACGTTCCATCATAGTGAGCTATTGCAGACTCCTTAAGGGGGTCTGTTAGCCCTGCTGAAGTAGTCAAAATTGATGCCTAAAAGCTTACTCTGACCTTGGTCTGGGATTTACAGAACAGCACACCATGAAAGAACAGGCTTAATCCCTTGACAAACAGGATTGTGGCTTTGATGAGAGATTTCAGCTCAGTTAGTCCAGATACATATCTCTGATTGGTCTGTCCTGTAAAAGCTAAAGCACACTTGAGTAAACGGTCTTCAAATGAATTAGAGTATAAGGAGCTATATAACTCTGAAAATTAATACATCAGATCCAGAATGATGCTTTTTCCTCTGTTATTAAAGGAAAATAAAAGAAGTAGGATCCCTCTACGTTCACAAAACCATGCAAAGGGGCAGACACCAGTCACCAAGAATGTTTTGTGTGACCAACTGAGCAAAGACAATCGGGCATCCAAAGCCATCTTGATTTGGAAGATCGCTGTTCAATTAACTCCTGACATTAACCCAAAACTATTTTACCAGCATGAATCTTGATCTTTAGAAGGATGAAAAGATTTTGAACTATGAAGAACTAGTCTAAAATGTAAATAAGATCCTGCAGATGCAAATAGAACCAGTAGGATTATACATAGCGTTCAGGTATGTTTGTGGCTCTCTTCACAATAACAAGCTGTACCTAACTGCTGTGACATATACCAGAGGGAGCTTTGGTGTGCTGCCACCGTTAAAATGACATAGACAGATGCTTTTAAGCCAGTTTTGCCTTCTCATCACATCTTACACTTCTTTGGGGCCAAATCTTGTTATTTTGCAAACCTCTATACTCTCTTGCAGAACAGACAGCTGATTTTAACCTGTGGACGGAAGATCTCCAGTTATCTCAGATCAACTCTTTATTTAAAACTTTAAAACACAGGGAAAAGTCAGGATGCTCAGGAGGATGATATCTAGAGAGTTACTAACAAAATGGTATTATTCACTCACTGTCAAAAGTAAGCAACATGGCAAGACTTCCTTGGTATACAAAGGCACTGTGATATCTCAGATCCAGTTATATATTCCTATATTTCTGTTCTGTAATATTTAATAATCATGTTGTGAGATTTTTATAGACATATGGCATACTGATAAAAAAAAAGAAAAACCAAAAAAAAAAAAAAAGCCCAGAAAGCAGAAAATGCTAGACTTCATGGAGGACAGAAGTCTGTAACTGGGGGGGACTTTTGAATTAGACTGTACCTGAGTTTATTTTTCTCGTTTGCTGCTACATTCTTTAGAAAGTTGTTAATGTTTCTCTTCCAAATGGATAAAGAAGGGTTAGTCTTCAACTGAGCACTTTCCGAAGATATCTGCTATAATACAGTTAGTTTACTAAAGCACTAGATGGTTTTGGGATTTATATTATTATGCTTATAGATGAGGAAATGCATGATTATAGCACAGAGAGAACTACACTTAACCAAGAAATTTAGGATTCATAACTACTTGTCATTCTCAAAACTCCATTGAGTTTTGCAGTTCATATTTATGGGACTATAACTATACCTGTATAATATAGCCATTCATTATTGCTTCTATATTTTGGACACCTTGTTCAATTTAGATAAGTGTAAAAGACCCATATACTATATTATCTCAATGCAGATAAAAGGTCAGTGGAAGGGCAGCTTCTATCTTAAATCAAAGGGAGCATGAACTCAAAAGCAGCCTACAAACAAAAAACACCAACCCAGATAATGTAGTTTCAATATTATTTGCCTTCCCTACATAAAAATCTATTAAAATTAGAACCAAAAGACAAGAGCACATGCCCTGCTTTTTACCAGGACAGATAAGAAAGTGTTTAAGTAGGTGATTTACAATTACTGCTAGGTTGAAGAGGAGTAGTAAGGCATAATTTGTTGCTGTTGGATATTCTCAGCAGAGACAAAGGTATATTATATTAAAGTAATTCAATCTATTTTGGAACAGTTATGGGTCACTTAGCTCAGTCTTAGGCTTGTGCTGGTGTCTCGTTAACTGTTTAGGAAAACAGGAATTTGGATATATTGTTGGTACACTGCAGACTTACAAACCAAGGATATATTCAGTGTCTGCAGATACGAATAGCTATATTATTTTTTTGGTCTTTAAAGCAATCCTGAGATTATATTTAAGTTTCTGTTAGATATGTGTAAGACCTTTCCATGCTTTTAAATATAGAGAAGTAGGCAGAAAGTAAGCAGAATTTGATTACTCAGACCACAGCAGCACAGAGTGGAGTCTCGGCTGCAAAATACACTTATATATCTTTTCGAATTGGTACAGGCTTGCCATCTTTCCTATAGAATACATTAAGTTTTGAGGAATTAACCACTGATAATTTCATTTCACTGGCTGACTGTGCATATCTGCAAGAGTTACAGCCCGTGAAGAGGTATAATGGGTATGTTCAGTTTGTATTTAAGGCTACAGATGGTGTTAGGTTTAAGAGCTTTTCTATTTCACCTGTCAGTTTTGCAGAGATGTAACAAAGCACACGCAAGGATGAGATGCTCTCATTTCCAGAGCTCAGTATTTGAAACGCTGAGCAGTTTCTATCACCCACACAAAATTTCAGATTTGTAGGCGAAAATGCAAAGGGGCAAATCCAGCGGTGAACGGGTTTTTGCAAAGCAGAAGAAGCAGCTGGTCTGGTTCTCACACTGAATCGTAAAGGAAAAGATTTCCTGATAGTATATTGAGAAGCTGGGCTGCACGGCATCCTGGGAGTTGTAGTTCTTCGGGTAGCGCTGCATGGCCCTGCGGGCGCTGGGCCGCAGAGCATCTTGGGAGTTGTAGTTCCTGTCCAGACCCCCGATGCTGTCGCCGGGCGCCCTGAAGGTTCGAACCGCAAGGCATCCTGGGAGTTGTAGTTTCCTGGGCAGTGCGACATGGCGGCGGTGCGGTCGCTGGTGGCTCTCGGCGCCGCGTTCCTCCTCGCCGCTGGCGCCCAGGCCAGCAAATACTCCCGGGAAGCCAACGAGGGGTTGGCAGCCGCCGACACCAAGCGGCGGGAGACCGGGGAGTTCCGGGTAGTGAAGCTGAACCAGATCTGGGAGAAGGCGCAGCGGGTGAGTTGAGGCGGAGCGGGGACGACGGCGGCGGCTCCCACAGCGCCCTGAGGGTGTCCCTGACCCTCATTCTGTGTCACAGCTTTCTCTGTTAGCCGCCTCAGGAGATGGGGTGCGGCGGGAGAAGCGTGCTGGACAGTGTTTGGAGCCGCGGGGCTTGTGTATAAGGAAAAGCCGAGGAGACAGGCCCCGGCTTGGGGTTCCACCTCTGGGATGCAGCTGATTCTGTTTGGTTTTCGGGCAGCTCGGAGCAGAAGGCAGCCAGCCCCGCTCTCTGGGCCTGCCCGAGGCAGCTGGGACCAGCGGTGCTGTGTAAAGTTCTCTCGGGAGGTGTCTCCTTCCCCTCTTCTGCCAGGTGTTTGTATCTATGTCATGGGAAATGTTGATCCTCCTGTGTTTAAATCCCACATTTAACTCTCATGCCTAGGAAACAGAAGAGATAGTAAAGGCCCCCTGGGACCACAGAGGATCTGTGACTGGCTCCTGCACTTGCTGGCTGAATGATTTAGCCCTTTAGTTAAGGTTTGTGATCCTCTCATCTGTCTGAAGGTGTTGACTCTAGTTCCTGCTTTGCACAGGATGAGAGCTCACTGCATGGGACAGTTAGAAACCATCTGCCTTGGTGGTTATGTCACCTGTTGTATTTCATTTATACCAAGTAATATAGTCACATGCAGGAGGACCAACAAATGCATCTTACTATTCCCAGATGAGAGCCTTCATTTTGACAGCAATACTTGCGTTTCTACCACTCTGAGATTAAAAAAAAAAATTAAAGTGAAAATACAGTAAAAATATTTAATAGAGTGGAAATATTTATTTACTGCAAAGCAGAACAGCTCCTGCATGAGGGGAAGAGTAAACTGCATGCCCTGAATATTGTGGAGCATGAGAGTTAGAGTCATAGCTGGTAAAGGTTCAGTTCTTTCAGACAAAGGAATATAGTTATTATTAATCCTGGCTTTCCTGTATCCTGAATAAGCATTACCCAGCCTTATCAAATCAGAAGCAAGACATCCCTGGGCTTAGTAAAAAAATAGAACCCCTGCTTTAATACTGTGTCATATCTGTCTTCCCAAAATGCTGAAAGAAGGGATCAAAATTTCCCTCAGTGGGAGATGGATGGGATGGGTGATGCTGCAGTGTGTGATAATGAAACTATAACTGTGAACTTAACAGCTGAAGAAGAATCAGGGTGGAGGCTAGGAACAAACTGTAGTGATAGTGTTGTCAGTTTCCTCTTCTTTTCCAATTGTAGTCTCTTTTTAATTTTCCTACCTGAATCTCTGGAATTCAGATTCGAGATGCTTTACATCATCTGCCTCAAGGCTTGGAGCTAAAGATATTAAAATGTAAAATGGAGTTAACTCTGTGAGGGTGAAGAATTAGGCTTAATTAAGAATCAAGCTACTAGCGTCTGTATGCTTGAGCCATATTTTAGAGAGGCAACACCTACTTGAACTAAATTTCTCACCAGCTAAATTTCACTTTTGAGTACAACTGACACCTACCCTGCATTTTAGAAAGTCATTTTTCAGCAGGGTCTGAAATAAGAGGAAGAATAAGCTTGTGTATTAAACTTGTTTTAAATATTTGTGTGTGCCAATACTGAATTCTTCCCTTCAGTTTGGTAGTGGTGAGTTAGTACAGAAAATAAGGAACTTCTTTCTTTTGACGTAAAAGATGAATATCACAGTTCAGCATTGCAACACACAGCTGGATGAGCAGTGCTCTAGGAAGCCACAAACCGTCACTTAGTGGGAACCAGGAGCTGACAAGCCAGAACTCCTTGTTTTCCTGAGGGAGGGTTTGCTCCTTCTCCAGTATCTCTTTTCATACGTGTATATTTATATAAAATCTTTTAAAAAATATTTTAATACGAGAGTTCTTCTTAGACTCTAGTTCTATACATATCTGAACAAACCTAATTCTATAGATATTTTACAAACCTTACAGAGGTTTCATAAGGTCTGTGGTTTGGCTTGCTAGTCTCTTAATAACCAACTGTGCTGTGATTGTTGCTGTTCTTGTAGTTCTATCATCGCCTGTTATTGGACCTCACTGGCCATGCCAAACCAGCAGTGGGCTCCAGAAAATTTGTATTAAAGAGCCCTTCCCTTGCAGAAGCAAGGATGTAGGTAAAGCCAGGCAAACAGCAAGCAGCCCAACGTTGCTGGAACGTTTCACAGATTTCCAATGCTCGTTCCCAGAAATTGCCAAGTATCTGTCTTGGATGTTAACATCCAGGCAGCACAAGGAGGAATGAGCGTAACGAAGTTGGTGATTTGCCATTTAATCATTAAACTTAGCTTTTCACCTCTACTTCTAGTTAGTTATTCCAACATATGACTGATGTTTAGTAAAGTGATGTGAAGATTACATATTGACATTTTTTTACTTGCTGTCATTCAGAGACCTACATGAGGTGATTTTGAAGGAAGCAATTCTTGAATTATAGCAGAAGGAAGCATAGCTTGAACTATATGCTTTAAATTAGCCTATGCATGCAATTTGATGTTATGTAAATAGTACAGGTGCAGGACTTCCAGCAGGTTTCGAAGAATATGTAAAGTTTAAAAGGAGAGTTACTTGAGTTTCATACTAAATTATAATGAGAATCAGAAAAATATTGTTGGAATTGGCAGAAATTTGAATAGTATCTTTGGTTTTTTACCATAAGGAAAAATAAACCTAATGTAGTTCCTTATTTTTTATTAAGAGTTTATAATGTTTGATTGATGATGAGATATCTCTTTATATTTAGAAGTTGTGATTTTCTTCCCTGGAACTTGTAGAAAATACAAAACTCTGGGTTTCTGAGATTGCACTGACTGTAGAGAGTATCTAATATAAAATACATTGTATAATCTTTTATACAATAGTGTGTCTCTGGTGATGAAGTCATACATTTTAAAGGCTCTGTATTCCTATTTTTGGAGTACTTAGAAGCAGAATTGTTATTCAAGTTATTGCTGGTGGGGTTTTTTTCTGGATTTGCTCAGCCTAACCATGTATTAAGTCCACACCACTTGCATACTGACACTAGAGTACTGAACTACTGAGGTGACTGGTCATTTCCTTCACAATTTGTAGCAAACTTTTCTCTCGTTTTCACTTTTCCTCTTGAAGTATCAGGGAGCAATTCTTGCTGAGCAAAGCATTGTTACTTGCTGCCACTGTAGCAGTGACAGGACTGGCCAGGTCATCCTGCTCCAGAAAAGCAAATAAGTACATGATTAATGTATTTGGACTTTAGCACAACCTAAAAAATCATAAATGAAGTGGTTCCTTCTAAGTGCTTGTCTTTTATCAAGCAGTTCCCCAAAAAGTATGTGGTAAAGACTTTAATATTAAATAAATCATAAGTCTTAATGCATTAGTATTAGATGAATCAGACATTTTAATGTGTTCTATAAATTTTCTATTTGCCTGTGATTCTAACTACTGTAGAATTTATTACATTATTTCACTAAGCCGTGTGCAATATAGAAAAATACCCCTTATTTTAAAAATTAAAGTAATTATATTCAGTAGCAGAAACTAATTGGACAGCCTAAGCTACAGGCAGAAATGGTAATGTGCACAGGTTCCTGAACTTCTGTCAGTAGGAATTTAGTGCATTATCTCAAAATAATGACATTTTTCCTAGTTACTTTGAAATAACCTGATGACACAGAAATGAGTGGCTCGATCTTTCCAGTATCATTCTAATGTTTAAAAATGCTATTGAGTTCTCAGTCTGTGTTTATTAAACATAATGCTTACTCACTTAAAAAGAGGATTTTTATAATCTGTAATCTGATTTTAACGACAAAAAAACCCCACCTGACAATAAATAAGGTCATCTTAGGACAGATGAGCCCAGGTGGTTCAGAGCTGGATCTGAGCTCCCACAATCTGGATGCTCAGTGCTCTAAAGTAGGAAGACTAGGGCTGCTCAGGCAGACCTGTATCAGAAGTCACACTGCTCTTGTGTTTTGATCTCTTCTCTTCTCTGGGTTTTACCTTACCTCACCTTCTCGTTATTACCATGTACGCACACACACACAAAAGAAATTCTGAAGCGTGAATACAGTGCAGTACATTTCTTTGTTTTAAACTGAATAAAGTTCCTAAAATCTGAAAGTTCAGTTCAGGCTCAACTTACAGCAGTGCTGCTTAGCCAACTGCATATTAGTCATTCTCTCTGTTCCTGTTTTCTCTGTATTTTACAAAATTTCAAGCTGACCTATCATTCATTTAAGTCTTAGTTACTTTTTTTTTGATAGCTTCAGCATCAATAACTTATCTTTTACTGTTATGTGGGACAGCAATACCTCTAGGTTTTATATGTTTTCAATGCACATAAACTCTTCGATCTTATTAAAAATCACTGATGAAGTGGCTCGTTGACCTGCAAGGCGATCCTCAGTGTCCTGGTAAACTGCAAAACCATACGGACAGATAAAATTTTTTTACTATAACTGTATGATTAGAAGACAATCCTCCAGAAACCACATATGGTGGCAATGATATGTTGTTAGAGATGTTTGATCATATTGCTTTTTGTGAATTTGTGAAACATAATTGATTTATAGTTTTTACATACTTTGCTGTTGGCACTGGACATTTTTAAGGTAGAATCATTTTTAAAAGATGGACCCATTAACAATGGTGGGAAAAAAATCCCATTTAACAATAAAGTAAGGCATGACTTTTTAACCCTTATGTAATTTCACTGCTGTCCAGGTAGCTGAAGAGCTGAGAGAAAAGGCTCTGTGGTCACTCTGTTAACGCTAGTATGCTAGTGGCATTGCCATGTTCATAGGCAAGAGATGTTCTGTATGCAGTGACTGATGCCTTAAGGCCCTTAAATCCTGCCAGATACATAGCATTAGAGTGAAAAAAAGTGTTGTGCTATATTGGCTACACATCTATACGGGCTTCTGAAATAACACTGCAGCAAGAGTTGTCTCACCTATCTGAATACAAATGTTTCTCTGTTCTTTTTAGCTTCATCTCTCTGCTGTGAAACTGGCAGAGCTGCATAGTGATCTAAAAATACAAGAAAAGGATGAGTTAAGCTGGAAAAAAATGAAGGCTGAAGGGCTAGATGAAGATGGAGAGAAAGAAGCCAAACTGAGACGCAACTTAAATGGTAAGATATATTGTTGCAGAAGAGTTTTCAGCTTTGCAGCAGATATGTGTGGTTAGACACCTGTCCTTGTGTTTGAACCATTGCATAACTGGTGGTCTTGCCAGACACAGAACATGCACAAGTTCTTTGGAGTTCAATGCGGTGCTGCAGGAAGCTAACAGTTTCCTTTGCTCCTGATATTTTTAGAAGAGATCATTATACGTGAGATCTGTTTGTCTTAAACTGTTAGGTTTTCTGCTGTGTGCTGCGAAGTCCAGCTCTGCAAGTCGAGAATGTGGCCAATATCTCATCTTCTGCGCATCTCTAGTTGGTTCTAATGTTTCTGTGTCTTCTGTTCCCTTGCAGTCATTATGACTAAATATGGAATGAATGGAAAGAAGGACTCTCAGCTAGTTGATACAAACTACATTAAAGACGGTACAGAAGGTGATACACTAGATGATCCAAGACTGGAAAAATTATGGAGCAAGGTGAGTAAGGTTTCCAGGAACTGGAGTGTAGGAAATCAGTGTTTCTTCATTGACCTGTAGTCTGTGTCTTCTGAGAGCCCTGAGACTCAAACTGAATAGCTTTCCTACTTTGTTTTTAAGTACTGGCCAAACTGCTGTGCTCCATAGCTCACATCATCGTGCCTTGAAGGCATCCCACCTGCATCCAAGTATGGCAGGTTCTCTTTGCCAAAGAAAATAGCTGCATCAGTCTGCATGAAGGATAAGATCCTGGATCCACTAAGGAAAAAACAGACTTTTTTGTCAAATATCACTGAACTCATGAATCATTTTAACTTTGTGTGACTTTTAGGCTGTGTGGTAGTATACCTTTGTTTCTCCTGTTTTTCTTATTGTTTCTGGGCTTTTTTAAAAAAGATGCATTTGAAATAGAAACATTTTGTATTATAGAATGTTTAAAAGTGAAATGTGTAGTGTGGGGTGCTAAATAACACTTTCCTAACCTGGTATTCAAGTGAAACTTCCCAGGATTTGTATTAATGCGTAAAAAATACAAAAGGTACTGTCAGTCTGGGCAGTTTAAACAGGCAAAACTGTAATCTTCAAGAATTGAATAATTCAGGTTTTAAGAAACAAGTAGTCAGGCAAAGCAAATAATACTTATATCAGTCTAGTACAGTGGTAGTACAGCAGAAAAAAGATTTACTGGGTTTTCAAATTTTGCTCTAACTAGATACAGCTCTGGCAAGGGGCCTGGCTGTTGTGTGTTTTCGGGAACATTAAAGTGCATCAGATAGAAATATTCCCTAAGCAAAAAAAAACCCAAAAACCTGACTGAAACTGGATAGGTATCAGAAATGTTTGCTTTTGATCATGCCTTGCAGCAAATAAGTCATAAGATCTGTGGGTAGTACTCCAGCTGTCTGGCCAGTGCTTTCCTAATTGCTAAAAAGTAGTCCAGTAATGAACAGATCACTGCAGAGCAAATGCACAGCAGTGATAAAATCTTCACTTGCAAGTAAAGTAAAATTGAGTAAAGACTTCTTAGCATAAGGCTGCATCCCTTATGTAAACAGTCCTGCTACAGTTGGATATGGAGCTCCCTGGTTCTTATTCCTGCACTAAATTGTTTCCCATGGAATAGAAATGACAGGTACTTGATATGGACTACTCAGGGAAAAATCTAGCTTTGTAAGCCAGAAGCAAATTTCCTTCTGACTTTATTAAAGCCACAGTATCCATTGATGTCTAAATCCTGACCTCATGCAAATATAAAGGGCTTTAAAATCAAAGATCTTAAGGAAAAGGTGGACTTAATAATTTTCTGAGTGTAGTGGGAAGGGAGAAGTAGTTCTGACAGTTGAGTACACCTAAAAGCATTTGGCCTGGGAAGCATAATGAGCTCGTGTTTCTTTCAGGCCAAGACCTCTGGGAAGTTCTCTGATGATGAGTTGGATAAACTTTGGCGAGAGTTTAAGCATCACAAAGAAAAGATTCATGAATACAATATTCTGTTGGAGACTGTGAGCAGAACAGAAGGTACCCGAACATTTTTCTGATGTTTCGAGATCAGTAAAACTCTCTTCTCTGTATGTTGCCTCCATTGTTTCCAAGTATCTTTTAAACTTCTGAAGATTCACATTTCTGTCAGAACTGCTTGCAGATGCTGACATTTCCAGATATTTGCTGGATTTAGTTCTGCATTAGCTGCCAAAGATCTTGCCAGCTAATGAAAATGTTGGCATTTCAGTTCCGGATTCTGCCTGCATTTCAAGCAGAAAAGATACCATCAGGTTAGCAATGATGGCCATAGTAGTTTATGGGAAATTACACAGCAAGTGTAGATCCGCTGCTGCATGAATGCTGCAGTCCTAAATGCTGCAGAACATGCATATTTTATCTCACCAGCTGGTAGCCCAAGGGGATATACTTTAAGATCTTTGGCATATCCAAGTCAGAGGTGTATTAAAGCATTGAGGATCTGAATCTAGCTTGCTGTAGTGATTCTAGCTAAAATTGTTAGAGCTGAAATATTCTTATAGGCATCTTTGATGTTTGCATTGTACAGTTGAAGCTGCTCAAAGTCATTTAAACATCAGATATCCTGATTGGTTTGTGCCCAGGGAAGAGGGCACAGGACTTACCAACCATCCCTATCCTATTTGCTTGGGATATTGCTAACCAAGGAAAATAAGCACATTTGCTTACTAAAATCTTGTCCTGTGGCTCGTATAACTTAAAAGGCATTTCTGCAATATCACCCTCCAGACCACTGAGGGGCATTGATCTTAATATTTACCTGCAGAAGTAGTTATTGCTTTTTGGAGTATGATGTTGATGTTTTATTTACAATCAGTTGAAATGGCAAGAATTTATTGTTTATTCAACTCAGATTTGGAGGATTTCTGGAGCTTTTGACTTACTGGGATTTGTCCAACAATTAGTAACGCTTTCCTTCTTGAACAGATATCCACAAAAATGTTATCAACCCATCTGAAGAGAACCTGGTGAAAGAAGAGATCTTGCACAACAAACACAGAGAACTCAAAGACAAGCTAAGAAGCATCAATCAGGGGTTTGAGCGTTTGCGTAAAGTCAGTCACCAGGGATATGACACAACCAGTGGTATGATACAGTGCTTTTATGCTTATTTGTTTAATTTCATTTTTTAAAAAAATAAAACATCAGAGGGCAAGTAATAAAATGTAGTTAGAGTACCACAACTGTCTGAGGTGATAAATCCATCCTGTTCTATTTGGAAGCCAGCTCTAGAAGCCTATTGAAAGTATAGGAACATCCTGTAAAGAGGATAGTTCTGTCTTCCATGACCACATGAGAAGGGATATACACCTTCAGTCCAGAAAGACAGGTAAGTGAGATAACATGCAGGGCAAACAATGCCACTATTCAGTTCCTAGGGGTTTTTTTTTTGCTTTTTAAAAAAAGACGTGCCACAGTAATTCTATAGTGTGTGTGTGTGTAAGAAAGCATGCTTGTCTTTCATAGAAGCTAGGCATAAAAGCATTGTGTCCAGATTTTCATTTAGTTATGTTTGTTTAGAATCTGAGGAACCAAGAGTGATTGAAAAGAAAAAGCAAGAAACAGTTCCATAAGCAAGAACATGTACCTGCTTATTAATTTTACTGTTTTGGTAGAAATCATAATTCAAACCCTGTTCACCAAACCAAACCTGTTTTAGTACTGTGAATGTAGGGACATCCTAAATCATAGTGAAATAACTGCCTATTCAAACGTCAATGAAAGAAGATTGAAAGAAATCGTGTACTGATTCCACTCAGCTTTGCTTTGGTAGTTCAGTCTGCTCCTGGGTGGCCACAATACCAGCCTTCATAAGGGTTTCATAACGAAAGACACAATTGCTGCTCTGCTGATACATCATCTATGAGGAGCAACTAAAATGATTTATCGGAGCAGTAAAACTCCAAACTGAGGCTCATAGATGGAGTACATAAATCAGACTGCAATGTTCTACAGCAAAAGGAAACTATTTTATTGTCAAAAAAATTTTGAAAACAAAACCTCTCTACTTTAAATACCAAAGATATTAGGATTTTTTTTCTATTGTCTTGAAATTAGAGGAATTTTGTCAGCCACCTGGATTGAAGTACACCAGTGATCAAAATTAAGTGGGCTCTGTCAAACGGTGATTTCACTGCAGGGTTTGTCTGAGTTTTTAATGTAGTGCATGTGTCCAGATTTTCATTCAGTGGTATTTGTTTGTTTAGAATTTGAAGAGCCACGAGTGATTGACTTATGGGACATGGCCAAATCAGCCAATTTTACTGAGAAAGAACTTGAATCTTTTCGGGTAAGTAGAATTCCAGTTAGATCTCTTCTGGAAAGATATTTTCCCACATGAAGATATTCTCGATGCTACTCTGAGTGCAGCCCGTTCTGTATTGCTCTTCAGATGTCATAAAAAGAGAGTCACACTTCTGTCTTAATATATAAACATGTATGTAACCAGTCACATGGATGGTTCTGTTGTAATCAGCAAAATGCAAATTCTGAATCCTGTGAAAGCTAGTGTTGCATATTTCAGATCGTTGAAAGGTCAGGCCCTGCTTATAGAGTTTGTCTGAGTTTTACTCAAAGTAGTACATAAAACCAGAACCAAAAGTGGTATAACAGTTTGAACTGTTCCTGTCATCACAGAGGACACGTCCTAAGACACAGAGAAACTGAATTTGCTGCCTTGAAGCAGCAAAACAAGAGCATGGGTTTTTTGTGCAGAGACATTGTATGTTCTTTGGTCCTCCTTGCAATGTATGAAGTTATCTGAGGACCCTGAACACCACAGTTGGTTTGTCCACTGTCTCTAGGGCAAACCAAGAGAGCTTTGTGTTTGTTAGTTATTTCATCCTATTTAAGATTCATCATAGCAGACTGCAAAGCCAGAAGATGCTGAAGTCTGAGCAGAAAACAGCCAATCCAGGACCTGATTCTGAAAAGAAGCTTATCTTAAAAATTGTTAGTATCCCTCTACCCCATTCACTATTCTTACATAGGAACTTTATCTGGCATTCACTGCTGTCATCTCTTAGCACCTCACAGCCATCAGGAGTCTCCTTCTAAGGACTTCGCACTGGGGTGTTTTCACCTGCACTGGAACTCTGCACCTGCCTTCAAAATTGGGTGCTTGGTTGGTATTTGGTTGGTATTGTCATACCATTGTCATGGTATTTGGTTGACATTATTAAGAAGTAAGGAACTGAAAAAGCTTTCTGTGCTTGAATAAGTGAATTGGCATTTGGCATGTCTTGGCAAGAAAAGAGAGAGGAAGCCTTGAAAAGAAAATCCTGTGTATTTCTTGTCTTAGGAGGAGCTGAAACACTTTGAAGCCAAAATTGAAAAGCACCATCATTATCAGAAACAATTAGAGATTTCACATCAGAAACTGAAGCATGTTGAAGGAACTGGAGATAAGGAACACCTGAACAGAAACAAAGAGAAGTATGCCATGCTGGAAGAAAAGACAAAAGAACTAGGATATAAGGTCTGTATAAACACATTTTACCAACATACTGAAAGTTAGCTCAGTCGTAGAGGGTATGCAGATTATCTAGTGCTGATTAGGTAATTTGAATGACTTCCAGAGGGGGAGATTAGGGCAGAGCTGTGTTCCATGTTTAGTACAGGATATGCGTAATTGTTTTATAGACCTAATTCTAAAATGTTTGGAATCTCTCTGATCTCAGCTCTTCCTGGTATCACATATATTGATAGCAGAATCTGAATAGATTATACTGATGATTCATTGTCTTACTCAAATTTGTTTGATGTTTTTTGTTTTCCTGCTAGGTAAAGAAGCACTTGCAAGACTTAACCAGCAGAATCTCTCAAGGTCTTCAACACAATGAATTATAAAAATCCGTGGGATCAGTTTATTGACACAAAACAGATAATGTATTTTTGTGCAGGATTTACCAAGGAGTCCTTCTGAAATAGTACAGATTGAACAGGGTTGTCCTTTAAGAAAATTTTTTTTTGGTTCACTGAATTGACAGTTTTATACTTGCACTGTGATATTAAATGATTAGATTATAAATTTAAGTTGCACATCTTTGATCATGTAAATCTTATATGTGAATCAAGTAACATCCTTTGAAATAAGTGGTCCTGTCAGAAGGAAAAGCCTGTGAACTCCCAGAACATTCCTGCTAGTAAAAAAATTCTAATCCAATAGTCAGGAAAGTTATTCTGATCAATGAAAGCAAATACTGAGATACAAGAAGTTAAAATGGAGTCCAGAAAACTGACTGGCCTGATATATTTCCTGCTGAAAGTAATGAAATATTTCCACTGACATTGAGCATTGGCTCAAGCTGCACTGTACGTGAATCTCATGTGAGAGGGGGAGAAAGAGTAAGAGGGAACAAGTACTGAGGTCAATTCACAGAGTTTAGTTATAGACTAACACATTTGAAGTTACTAAATGTATGTGAACAATTATCTTGTTCATGGTTGCTTGGTTTTGTTACACTTAATGATTAAAAATTCAAAAGAAGATACTGGCAAAGCATTTTTTTTTCTTCCCTGTCATTTAGTGAGAAGTAAGTAGACATGTCTTTTGAGCATGTTGCTTACTCCTTTAAACTAAAGCTCCCTCATGCATTAGTTTTTAAGACACGAGGAGTAGTTCTGCACCCCAAGAACATGTTTCTATGTTCTGAACATGCAGAGGGCTCTCTAAAGCAGATTCTCTCTGAGCACATACTCCAGTACAACTTGCAATGTCCAAGTGATCTGAACCTAAACTGTGGTAGCAGTCTCACTTGGAGATTGAGTATCTACTTTAAAGCATTAAGCTTTTTTTTTTTCCTAACTTTTTATTTTAGTGTTACCTAGCAGTTATTTATGTTTAAGAGAATCATTGTCCATCATGAGAAAGGCTGAGCGCCATGAATATTAGTAGTCACCTTAGAGAAGGTTCAGTTAATGTAATGTAATTCATGATGTATGTCCCATTTAGCTGGTACAATTTAACCCAAAAACAGTATAGCCCAGTGATGAGAAGACTAGTTTCATCTTTTCCTAGATGCTGCACACCCTTTCTTCACCAGACTATCACTTTAAGGGCTGTTCAACCTTCTTTAACACAGCAGTAACTACATTTTCTTACCAGTTATCTTGATTATTATATTTTTCAATGTGAATGCAGAATAGAAATGCAGACCTTCATTATAATATTCATTTTTCCCTTTGGTAGTATAAGAAATAAATCCATGAAATAAACCTGAAGGCAGTTTGGAATTGGTGGCTGTAGCTTGTATGTGGAGAGGCTCCCACTGCTGGCTTTGGGTGAAGAATTTGAACATGTGCATTGCCACACAGGAAAGAAAGCAAGCAAAGTACTGAAATCTGAGCAATTCCTGCGCTGCAGTCCTAGCTGGATTGTACAAGAATGGAAAAGCATTTACTGAGCATGGTCAGGTACTGCTGCTGGGGAAAATGTGTTGCAAAAGGGAAAGCAACATGAGTATCTCAGCCTGCAATAAAGGCAGGCAGAGCAGCTGTATGCTCTGCAGGAAGGTATAACAGACAGTTGGGTTTCAGGTGTGTACTTGAAATAGAATCTGCTTCTCGAAGAACATCTGAAATAGCACAAGGTGCCAAATTCATACAGCACATAACCAGGGTAAGATCAGCAGTAGTAATGGTTGTCTCCAACTGCAGAGCTTCTTCAGCACAGGCTGTGAAGAGGTGATGACTGTCCCGTGTCTTTACCCACTGTGCCATGACGGTAATTTGGCTCAAAGGCCATGTGCGCTCCAGCAGAAAAAATGTTTGGCAAGTGCTTCAAACTACAAGACACTAGTAAAATATTTACACATCCCAGTAATTTGAAATTAGGAATGAGTCAGATCATCAGTGGCAAAGGTTGGAGACTGGGGTGATTACAGTCACCTCACCTTAGTTACTTAACATCGCTGTTAATGTGTCTTTGGGCCCAAAGTTTGTTCACACAAATCTAAAGGAAAAAAAACATTAAACAGCAGTGGTTACTGAATGCAACTTGGCCCTGAAATAGTTTGTAGCTGCAGCAGCATAGAGGAAATATTAGGGTTTCCATTCCTGTCAAAGCTCTTGGAAGCTTTCCCTGCTGTTTGAGATCTGGGGATGGTATAGGGGCCAGTGAGTTGCAAAGTATGGTTCCACTCTTGTTTCTACACTATGCATCTCACACATCTGTATGAACAACATACAGTAGTTTTGTAGTTTTTAGGCCTCCAAAGACTATTCATATGGCCAAAATAACGAGAGTATGTAGTCTTTGTAGTCTTTGAGATGTTAAAGATTAAAAAAAGCTTGAGTCACCACTCTTGCGTTCCTGTAAGTAGCAACAAAAATTCAAAGAATAAAAGGTATAAATTAAATATGCCTGCAGTGGCGTACCTAGAGAAAGATGAATAATGGTGTTCATAGGTAAGACTGCAGAGAACGCACATCTGAATGGGAATCATAGGATCATTAGGTTGGAAAAGACCTTAGAGATCATTGACGCCAACCATACATGTCTGCTACTAAATCATGGCCCCCAGCACCTNCCTTTTCAGTGAAGAATTTTTTCCTAATGTCCAATCTAAACTTCCCTTGATGCAGCTTGAGGCCATGTGCTCTTGTCCTATCTATCACTTGTCACTTGGGAGACCAACACCCACCTCTCTGCAACCTCCTTTTAGGTAGTTGTAGAGAGCAATAAGATCTCTCCTCAGCCTCCTCCAGTCTAAACAACCCCTGTTCCCTCAGCCTCTCTTCATAAGATTTGTTCTCCAGTCCCTTTACCAGCTTCGTTGCTCTTCTCTGGATGCATTCCAAGACATCAATATCTTTCTTGTAGTGAGGGGCCCAAAACTGGAAGTAGTATTCAAGGTGTGGGAGAATCAGTTCCTTCATCCTGCTAGCCACACCGTTTCTGATACAAGCCAAGATGCCATGGGCCTTCTTGGCCACCTGAGCACACTTGGCCCATGTTCAGTCCGCTGTCACCAACACCAGCTGTCTCTGCCAGGCAGCTTTCAAGAACCATCAGCTTTTAAACAGTAGTTGAACCTTCCCTTCCTTAACTGGTATTTTATCTGAGCCTTTTGTAATTATTCAGATTACCAAGTTTTCCAAACCACTTAGGGAAACAATTTGAAACACAAAAGTGGGAGCAGAAGGAGTAAAGACCTGCATTTCTTAGGGGGAAGAAAAAGTTCAGAATATTTCATGGTCTATAAAATTCTGCCCTGAAAAAGAACCTCAATTTAAATAAACATGTCTCTGGTTCCACATAGGACAGATTTTATTCATTAAACAGATTTGGAGTGGAAAGAAGAGGGAAATAAATACACAAGGCATTAAATACAACAAAAATAACCAAGCCTTTATTTTTAAAAAATCCTATGTCCTGCATGCTGGTAGAGTAGCTCAGATCAATCATTCTACAAGGAACAGCCACGACAGCAGATGTATTGTAATAATTTCCCCACTCATCTCCCAAGGGATTCTGATGCCTAATAGATCAGGCAATAGCCAGACTATTAAAATTCATCAAATAGAGATCATTTACATTTTGTGAGCTGAGGTGATATCTGATTTCTTTGGTAGACCTCTCTTCCTAGTGTCAGGATCCCTCTAGCCAGGGTACTACAGATTTACACAAAAGGTGACAGCAAGAAATGGAGAACCCACCCTACTTCCCAGGATGTGGGTACTTCAACAGCTGATCTGGAATGAGTATTTAGAAGGGCTTTGACTGTGGCTGTGTAGCAGAAGGCAATCCCCAAGCTCCCAGCTCAAGAGCACAAAGCACACCTGTAGGTACTCTTCCTACAGCCCTGTACACAGGGCTTGCAGCTCTCCTTCAGCAGGCATCTTGCCCCACTGGCCCTAAAGGGAGATGGCAGGGGCCCCAACTCATTGTATTTTCAGTTCTGCCATTTATTCAATATGTGAGTTTAGGTGACTTGGTGCAGTTACACTCCATGAAAGAATGTAGGTTCCTCAGCCAGGACCCAGTGTGCCTCAGTGCCCAGAAACCAGAGCACTGCACTGGGAGCCAGGCTGCCATGGGCTTCTCTGCAGGCTGTAATCCAAGATCACATGTCAAAAGCCCATGTACAGCATTCAGCTCAAGACTAGCCCAGACAGAGGTAACAGGCAGTTCATGTGCTTGGTTCACAACATATTTGTCATCCACAGACCCTCCCTATCCCTGTTTGGCACTGCTTTGGAGAAGTATTTTGAGTTTCAGATCAAACCAGACACGTGGCCAGCTGCAGGCTGTAACTTGCACTTTAACATTCTCCAACCAGATGGACAGCAATGAGAGGGTGTAAACATATTATATGTTGTCAGTAAAAGAAGGGCTTGGTCAAGACGCTCACTTGGGAAGGAGTGTCTAGTGCCAGCCAATCCAAACAGTAATCTACCTGGGACTGAAGTCTAGTCACCGCAGGAGATGCATCCTCACAGCCATCACTTACGGTCACTAGTTTCATGCAGTTACTGTTAAAAGCACATAGACGGCAAAAAAAATATAATCCAAGACCAGTTCCTGGGCTTTCAATAGACCTGATTAATCTCTAGGCAGTATCTTAGCTATTGTAAATGGCATTGGTATAGCTGAACACAGAAGTAGGTGCAACTGCAAACCGAATCAGGGTGCTGCCCCTGTCACGGCAGGGCTCAGCTCCCACCATCCCTCACCCAACACACATACTAAGCTTTCATGTACTTGCCACAGGGGAGGACAGACACGGGGGATAATTCCTTCCAAGGTCTAGACCGCATACATAGTACAAACTTGAACCCTTTGCATACTTGATGCAAGGACAACAAGGAACACACTGTTGCACATACAGCCCTGGCCCTTCAGGGTGGACGTTGGCGTTAACCATCCCAGTTTCCACTCTATTCCTGGTAGAGACAGAGCCAGAGCCAACACACCTTCTGTTTGACTGAGGACACACTCAGCCTGTTCCGGGAAATTCCACTTCCTTCCTACAATCACATTTTGCACAAGATGCAACAATCCAGCCAGCAACCTGCAGCACTGGACCAAACTGTGTGCAGACTCAAATATTCTTCTGTCACCCTGTCACTACAATTCTTCTGACAGTATAATAGCTGGTAGAGCACAATTGTTCTTTCCAGCCCTCTGCTGACAACTATCTACTTCTCAATCAAGTTCCTAACACGAATCTTTCCCATGCTTCCCAATTTGTGCCCAGTAATGTTGACTGTTGTTAGTAAGAGGACAGTGTCATCACAGCCTAAGACAGTACACAGGTTGCATCTTCCAACTGCAGCAGAGACACCAGCCTGTGATGAATCTAAGCAATTCATTACATAATAAAACTTTAGCATCCAAAGGCCACATTCCCTTCCTAGCACGCAATCTGCTCTATTTTCTGTATATGAACAATCCATAAATTGCCAGCTCAGCCCACAGATGAGTAAAATTTAACTTATACAATACCAGATGCTCTAGCAGGCTTTTTTTAATTTTTAAGGGATTTCGCAACAGTATAATGTAAAGTAGAGACAAATTACTGTCATGCTACATCTGCTTTCTGATCCCACTCCCCTATGGCACATTCTTAGATAGGCTGACACTTATTATTTCAGTTGAACAGTGATGTTACATACGCCTCGGTGTACACAGTGGGATAATAAATTTGAATTATTTCTAGATGCTCTGATGCAGACAAATGTTTGAAAGCAAGTTTTAAAGTTAACTTTCACTCATCTTATAGTTTCTGCTAAACTCAAAGTTTGCTTGGCAGCTGCACTTTCATAAACCTGCCCCTTGCCTTAGAAAGCTATTTATTGTATCAGAGTCCAGGATGTAAATTGCATCTTCTCCTGTCACCTATGTTCCAGCCTTTCAAAGAAAAGTCCACAAGAGAGGTGGCTTTAAGCCATAACCACCTGATCATCGTTGTCCTAAGTCAGGACCTGAAGCCTGTCGTCTTTCAGGGCAAAGCATAAAGCTGAACTCATTAGAACTTATCCAGATTTTTTAAATGGCACTTCTCCTTAATACTCCTCACCTACACTGAAAAGACACAAGTCTATGGAGCTACTTCTTATAAATTTACATTCAATAACTTCTAATTCCATCCTTACTCTGCTTTGTTTGTTCTTATTGCTTTATGGTATTTAATTAACATTGCATTTCAACCTAGAATGCAAAATAATATTTCTATGACCAGCCAAGATGAAATAAAAATATGTCACAGCACTGTCATCTGAACAAAATGCATAATTTTAAGAGAAACAACTGGTTTCTAGCCCATAAAATTCTGTGTCTCCTTCCTGTGGTCAGTGTAGCAAATAGTATGTGTGTTAATACTAGAAAGGTCTTTACTGAAGGGTGCATGGTTCAGCACTTTAAAAAAACTGTAATCACTCATAATTCAAATTCACATATAGCTTTCCTAGCTGCACTAATTAAAACTGTTTCATTTACAGCAGACAGAAAAGCACAGAATTTTTTCCAATCTATTTGTTAAAAGCAACTCTTGGGGCAGATTTTCACCCACAATTTAGAATCCTGAAGACAACTACTGGCACTTTCCATGATTAGGTGATAGAGTGCTACTAAAACCCAGACAACACTTTGCATTGTTGGGCAATTAAATACCTCCAGACCCCAGTCCTCCCTCCTGCAGCCCATGTTAACCTGCAAAAATTCCATGACCCAAATACTTGCATACAAAAATGTTCCATAACAGCTTATGAACAATGCCATAAAACCCGCTGATGCAGTCATTACGTTTGGCAGTAGCCTAATGAGTAGCACGCAGTCCATGGTGACCTCAAACCTGCTTATAGGATTATGGTTTTACTTCCACTTCCCCAAGTTTGCCACTGGAAATGGGAGGCACATTATTATCTTTATTTAGGAAAAAGCTCCTGTTGTTCAAATGAGAAACCTTCCATTTCTTCAATAAAAATGTCAAGCCTATAACCTTACAGGAAGGCTTGCAGAGTACTGCAAAAACAACAACTAACCAGTTTTTAACAGCTGCAACAGGAAGGTTTGGCGTCCTGCTTCAGCATCCTGAACATAAGTTAATGTATGAGAATATGAAGTTAATGTAAAAAAAAAAGTGAAAGTCTGTTCTATTTGTTCAGATGAAGTAAAAAAAGTAGAAAGAGAAGCCTAAAAAGTAAAACAACTTCATTTGTGGAAAGCCTTATAGAATAATTATGTTGCCATTAACAAAGGCTACAAGCACAAATTTATATCCAGTCATCCAACCACTTCTACATGAGGTTGCTATGGCACACACCACGTGCACAGAGAACCACATGCATGCACAGATTCACAGCTCCATTCAGTCTGAAAAACATGTTTTTAAAATTGTGACTTCTCCTCTAAGGCCAGGAGCAATCTGATGACCTCTACTATTGCATCAAATCTTTACCCATGCTGCAAGTCCAGGATTCAATGCAAGCAAATTTAAGCAACATACAGAAAAGCCTTTGAAGACACCCTAGGTAAGGTACTTTCCTGGTAAATAGAATTTTACAACAGAAATATTGCAGCTTCTTTATATACCATGACGGAAAACACTGCACCCCAGTGCATCAGACAAGCTATGCTCATTTTAAATATTAACTATAAATAGGCACACAGCAAGAGAATTAACCCCGCAAGTTCTCCAGTGGAGGATCCTTAACTGAAGAGCAGTTCAGTTAGATAAACCTGGTCCAAACGAGCTGTAAGTTTAAACCATTCCAGTGGTACTGCCTATGTGTTTACAAAGCAAATCTGAGTATTTATCCAAAAGAATAATCTTTTAAACTGAGATTTTCATAAGAAATATTTTGTTTCCCTTCAGAAATACGCTAGACTGGCAAACAGAAAACAGATGACAATGGCAATTGTCAACTCTCAAAAATGCTTTTATTTCTTTGAGAGATTTCTGATACTTTACTTTACTATGAAGGCTACATTCAAATAAATTTAAAGGTTAAATTCTGTCTTAAAAACAATCACCCACCCCTCCTTCAGAGTCACACAGTGAAATCCTCACCGGCACAAAACTTCCACTCACCAATATAAATTATAATGCATATCTGAAAATAGAATTGGGCTGTGATGCTGTAATTTGAGAGGACATAGTAAAAAAATCATAATAGCCAAGATATCACTCCCAATGATTTCTGAAAGTCAAGGCTGCTGTGCAAAAGAAAGATGCCAATGATTGTAGATAAACCTATATTACAATATCCTGTTGTGCTTCAGTTCTCCAGCACCTCTGAAGACTTCATCCTCTTACACAGAACTGGTTTTATGCTATTTAGGGATATCAAAGAATTATTCAATGGAAGTTTTAGATTCAAGGTGGATGATCTGCTTTTGATACAGGTTTACATTAGGGTTAGTTTTAGAGTCCTTTATTTATACACACATGCACACATATCAACATTAAATAAAGGACTCAATTTTCAAATTTGAATGTTTCTCCTGAGTACTTGATTTTAAGATATTCTATATAAGAAATTTGAGACCTGGTTTTCAAAAGGATACATAAGTTCAACTCCAGGAAAATTGCTAAGAATTGCAGGTATTCAGTAACTATGAAATCAAAGCCTATGGTTTTACATAGGTTCTTTAAGAACAGAAGCACCCAAAATGTCCCTTCACATTACTTTGGTTAATAGACATAATCAAATAAAACATCCTTCTTGTGTGTGCTTTTATCAGTATGCATATACATACGCATCCCCAACACTGCAGCTTTTAAATCTGAGCATCTTTACCCAAAGATACTGAACTACTGGTGAGGTATAAAACTGAATCACTTGTAAATAAACTTAAGCATGTCTGTAAATAAGTATATAAATTGAACAAAACTGTGCCTGCAAAAAATCAGGCACTGGATTTTCTTGCTTTTGTAAGAGTCCGTTAATATATTAAAAGAGGTTTTACATATTTTATACACTCAGATATATACATATATTTTATTAGTAATGTGTGCTTACATAAATAAACATGCACACATACCAGCATATGTGTGCACTTACAACACGTACATTCACATTTCCTTATCTGCACACACTCAAGTTCTTTATTTTTAAAGGCAATGCCACCACTTAATAAAAACTGGAATTGGTTCCAGGTTCTCCAGGATTTCAGAATTATAGAAAAAGGTAACTTACATCTGTCATTGCATATGAAAAATAATCAGGACTTTACAATCAAATTGAAATAAAAAGAAAGACCACACACACCTCTCTTGCTACCAGCGTTCCAATTAGGAATCAAAATATTGGAATGAATCTGGTACAAATGCAATAAAGAATGGCAGCTTTTTTTATAAGTATTTTTTAGAATAAATGTGAATCTTTTGCAAGAAAAAATAAGTACCAATTTATGGGAGCAAAAAGACAAGTCATTGCTGGGACCCCTTCTTCTTCTGCTCCAGCTCCTGCAAGCGTTCTTCCCGGCACTGAGCATGCTGTGTTCCCACTTTATGGGCTGTCTCGGTGGCTGCAATGTCAATTTGTGCATATCGGGATGATCCACCCCCTGCAACACCAAATGAAATCACATAAAAGAATATATCCCTCATATATTCCTGGGCAAAACTTAACCTTAAACCAGGGTTCACCTATTGAGGCATTTGATCTTGTGCTGGTCTTAAAGCAAGCTCTAAAAACAGAGTAAGATGACAACCTGAAAATCTCAAAAGCTTTGTTATCAACATATTTTAGCTGTATCATTTTCATCAAATAAGCAAATGAACCACTTGCATTTCTGCCCCAGGTTTGAATCTCCTCCCAGGAGAAGACTAATCTGGAGTCAGCCCTCCCACTCTGAAGTGCTTCATCAGCAGGCTACAAGTGAAAAAATAAATAACACCTGATACTTTAAAAGAAAACACTATTAGTAGGGAAGATGGCAACGATTCTTCTTTGTCTGGATTAAGCACTCTGTGAATGTTTAAGAGATCAACAACCTTCAGCCTCAGAGAGAATGACAATTTAGTTCAATAATTGGCAATAAAAGAGATAAAAGTTGCTTGGTCTCTTCAGAACCAGAACAGTACTGTACAGGTGGAGACATAAAACTCCAGAGGCTGGGAAGACTTCAGTGTGAAAAAATAAAATATTTATGGTCATTAAAGGCACCTTCAAAGTTATGCAAGTGGAGCTTGAGGGGATAGTTGACATTTAGGAAAGTTTAAATTCAGCTCTTCATTCTTAATCCCTTGGTTTACGATTTTTATGATGAACACAAAACATCACTTTCATAACTCAACAGGGTGTTGTACAAAGAACTACATTAATATCTGGGAGAAGCTTAGAATTACTTACCTATAGTCATATCAACATTTAAAAAAAAGAATGGGGAAAGTGCTCCCATTAAAAGTACAAAAATTAAAATCTCAACAGCTGGAAAACATATGTGGAAAACCCATTTAATACCAAATGTCAACAACTGAGTGCCAGATCCTGATTCAGGGCTTTCTGTAAGGAGGAATGTATTTCTGTATGACCATACATGGTAGCTACAATGCATGTTTGTGCGCTAGTTGTCCTAGTTAAGCATTAGAGGTAAAATAGCCAGATCCAGACGAAAGAATCAATAATTTTTTAAAAAATTGAATATTTGGGCTGCCTTCCTGTCTGTAGCTCTTTTAGACATTCTCATGGAGAGTGTTCTGTTCTTAAGTATTTTCTGCATGGCTCCAGAGTCGGTATCTTCAGGAGCAAGTCCTGTACACTACACCATCAGCTCTGTTTTTGAAGCCAAGCAAGAGAAAATAAGTAAATGTATTCCTAATAGGCCCGATGAAAATCTTGAGATCACGAAGCAAATTACTGTCAAACTCCATAGACACGAAAACATTCACTTTAGCATTGCATATACAATGCACCCATCAGAAAGATGCAACGTCTTATGGAAAATCATCACTTAAAAATATTTTCCAAAAGAGTTGGCAATTACAAGAGCTGCCTCACGAATGTACCAGGGTTAACTCCTCTGTTAGAAAGGGTCTGTGGGTAGATTAGAAATTAAGAATCACCGTACACCATACATTCTTCATTAATGCAACCTTTGCTCTTTAAATAATATTGTAGACTCCCTTACCTCTTATGCTTGTGCTAGGCTCTTGAAGTTCCAATTCCATGTAATGAAGCTGTTTTTTGGAAGCAGGGCTGACAGGAATATTAACATAGGTGGCTGTCTCACTGTGGGGTCGATCTGATGCAGGGATATCAGCTGAATAGCCCACTGCCCCTTCTAAAATAAGTAACATCTTATTACAGACAGTATTTGCAATGACCAATGATCCATTTCATTAAAATTCATTGTCAATATTCCGAAAACAAACATTCAGCAGCAACAACTCATCTTGCCAAACACCACATTCCTCAGTCATAGATAAGATGTGAGAAGACTAGGGTTTCTCCAGAAAATATCCTCTGAGATTAATCAAGTCAGGAACAATGCAGAAGACCATAGACCAGAGCCAGTCATCTCACTGTGTTATGACAGAAAGCAAACACTTTACAGAAATTTTCAAACAGAAGCAGTGGATGCAACACTACCTTACAAGGCTTTCAGCTCTAATTTAAGTTAATAAAGCCTTACATGATGCAGTCCTTTCTAGGAAGATGTGGACTATTACATCATCCACAAGACAGCAACAAAAAATCACTAGATATTCAGAAAGTATTACGCAGAAACATGGACTGAAGAATTGTTTAATGAAAGGCAAGCATGAAGAGATGTTGGCAGCTTCCCTGTACTGAGTTGAAAAAGGTAGGAATGATGCCAAGTGGGAAAAGACCAAGAAATAAAATAATTCAATTGCAGAGAAAAAAAAGTAGAAGATTAGACACTGGGAAAACATTTCTATTAGTAAAGATCACAGGGACACCAGAGACAATCCCACAAAGGCTAAAGAATTTCTGCATCTAGAAATTTCTGAAAAAGAAATAGACCAACATCTCCTAGGAAACAGTTTTCTATAAATTGATTCTGACTTAAAGGCAACATTTTTTGTGTGCTGGATGAACTCTCAAGACCTCTTCTAGCACTGCTTTCCATCATTCTAATCTTGCCAGAAACAAAACTAAGACAGTAGGTGGTTTCTTTCACTAGGCTAACCAGTCATTTAAGTCTTCAACACCTTGCTGACGTCTATTTTTTCTACCAAAGAACTTCCTAGAATTATCTGGGCCACAGAAGAGACAAATACAAACCTGAACCTGTACTCTCTCTGTGCTTAGGCAAGGCTTTGAGTTACATTTTCATTATCCTGCTCAGCAGGCAAGTAATGCACCTCTGTCCAGTGCAACTGAAGTTCTTACCCTTGAACACTTTCTGCTGTAAAGTCAATCTGGAGCAGAGAAGCACAGAGGAAAAATGGTAACGCTTTCAGGTTCTCCTGTTCCTTGAAGATCTCCCATTAAACCCTTCCTTGTCCCCTCATATGAAACTCATATCAAAACTTTATTTGTCCAAATCATTGCTTGTCTTTTCTGCCCATTCAGACAGTGACAAGACGTGAATGGAAAGTCCATAGGTGATCAAAGCTTTCATAGCACAGGAGAGAATGACTTCTTATATCCAAAAAACAGCAACTGTGAATAACTGTTGATTTTTCTTCTCTTGGGCTTTATTAGGAATAGCAGACATAGCTTATACAAAGTTGGGCAACAGAAAGATTTGTTAGAGGTTGAAGGGTGACCCAGGATAAGAGAATTTCTCCAGGCTTAAGCTATTTAAATCAAAGTAGCCTACTGTCTAGTCCAAAATTTAAAAGCTTGGAAAGTTTCTGACAGATTTTTATAAAAAGACATAGGAAATAACTGAATATTTTTCTAACTGTTAAACTTCAAGCTGTTGTTCCAAATCCAGGTGTTAGGAACAAAATAAAAAGGAAAGAAAAAAAATCTATACTTTCATCAAACATCATTTGCAGAAATTATTCTGTCAAGAGTATTCCAAAGGAATTTGGCCTGTGCCAAAAGGGATTCAGTAGAATCATAGCCTTGAAAATCTGCACTCCAAATAGCTAAAATTATAAGCAAATTACAATCTTAAGGACTGATACAGAATAATGAAGGAAGGATAATTTTTAAAGACTTTCTATACACTGTTAAAGTGATGTAGCAGGAGTTCAAGAGAAGTGTCCTCAAATTATTAGTATGAAATAGATAGCATGAAAACTAGCAAAATTCTCTACAAAGCTGAATAGGTGAAATGTTTAAGGAAAATGAATGTCATACCTGATGCAGATAAGACAAGTGATTTTCCTGACAACGAGAACATCACACATGAACTGGTGGGGCATTGTGCAAGAAAAGGAAAAGAAGCACATAGAACAAAGAAACTCCTGGCAACAATTAAATATTCTTGGTTTAAATTGACTCAAAGGACAAAAACAAACCAAGAACAAAGTTGGGCAAATGGGAATGGAAGGAAAGGAAAAGTCTTCGTTTGTTTGGTCTATGCTGTCTTCACAGACACTGTGCTTTCTTTGTAAATATAGATATACTTGGCCTTTCTTTTTTCCTTCAAATAAAAAAAAAGCCCACACAACTCATTAGCTACTAAAAAATGGCTTGTGTTCATTTGAAGAGAAAGGTTTATTTGAAAAGCATAAGGTTGTCAAAAGTTCCTACTAAGAAAACAGGATACACATAGAGAACCGTGGACAAAGACAGTGCCTTCAACAGGCTGTTCTGGGTGGATGAAGGTAGAAGATGATTACAAGAAGGGTCAGAGGAATACTATTTGAGATCATTACAGAGAGAGAACTGGGGAGAAAACCAGAAAGAAATGTGCAGTTACAGCATCCTGAAAGAATCACAAATGCTTGAAGTGAAGGTGGAAAAGTAAAAAGAAAAAAGATAGTCAAGAAAATAGGAGGAGGAGAGTATGAGAGAAAGTGCAGTGGCACAGAAATGAAGGGAAAAACAAAGCAAAAGGTAGTACAATTGAAGAGAGAAGAAAATTGTATTTGAACTGGTGTTTTAGCCTTTCTTTCAGTGTTGTCCATACTTTCTACCCTATGTAGGCAGCATTCTCAGAAAAGTGCAATAAATAATACAGAAATAAAATCAACATTATAAGCACAGTCCAAAGACAAGTTTTCTGTATGTATGTGACCATACATGTAAAGCTGATATATTCAAAGGGCACAACCTCAAAAATAAGCATTTAGAGGAGATGACAACATAAAAGGAATTAGAAAAAGAAACTGTAATTATTAATGTCTTCCAGGGCAACTGGCTCCAAAGATCTTTACTCACCAGGTTCCTCAGAGCTAGTAGGAGTTCCAGGTTCTGCAGAAAGTGTTAGTATCTCATAACCACCTTTAGGACCTAGAATAGAGGAACAGCACCAAGGGCTTTGGATTTCAGAAACTGCACAATGAAAACAAAACCCATGATTTTCAGGGTTTGACTTTTAACCTTTTAATCTTAATAAACATACTGAGCAATCTCAGAAAGCATAAACAGTGGTTAGCTTTGACTTTTCTGTAGTGGTGTTGCCAGCATTTTTGAATGAGTGTAACAACAAGGAAATAAACATTAGCACATTTTCACAAGATTCACACTGTAGGCCACTGAGGTCAACAGTGTGTTTTGCTGTGCACTGATGTGGGAGCAAAGCTGGGTTAAATGCATGAATCGGGGAGAACTGTGTGGGTGATCTTGGGAGCATCTGGAAGACTGTTGTTAGAATTCCACCTCTTGTTAAAATTCCACCTCCAGCATGATGGATAACTTCTTGATTTCTGACAAAGCTCTCTAGAAAATGCTTAAACTAACACTTCCAAAGATAACTTTGCTTTCCAGGTACAAATCATCATCTTTGCCAGAAGCCAAGTTGCACATCATCACCAGTGCTTCCTATGCACTAAACTGAAAAGAGATGTCCAGATTCCCTCATGATCCCAGACTCCATCCAAGTTCAAGCAAGGCAAGCTAAAAAGTTATGCCCATAGAATGATCGTATTTGGATTAATTTTGACAGGCATCCATAATTTTATCTGCTGATGTTGTTTCTTTCTCTATTATCATGAAGAAGCATTTTTAAATGCGGTGGGGTTCTTTCCCACCATGTTGTTGCTAGGATACAGGATTTCTCAAAGCCCAAGGTAAGGTGCCCTTTGTTGAAGTTCTAGCAGCATTTTACTGCTATGAATAAGATTACTGCCTATGCTCTCATCTGTCCCTGCTTCTTCTAAGCTTAACCCATCTATCAATGCCTTTCTAGCAAAAACCCTGCAAAGCAAAATACCCAAAGGAATATATAAGTCTTACAGCAGGGAATCAAGTAATATGTTACCTTTACTGTTATTGAAGTTTTAAAATAATTTAAGTTTAAATTAATTTAAATTTACATGTGCACAAATACCTTATAACCACTCACATTTACCAGCTTGAAGACTGTGCCCTCTGTGTATTTTCAAAGACCCAGAAGCTGCCATGCCAGAAGCACCAGCTGTTTTCAAAGAGAGATATTCACATTAGATCTAAATTCCTGTTGCTATTATTAGATATTTGCTCTGCATCAGCATTTCTAGTAGTTGATTCTGAAACCTCAAGGAAAATTTCACGAAGACTTACAAGTCATTTAAGCAGTATTCATTTTATTATTTGCTGAAGTCTTAGTCCTGAGATTGTGACACTATAACCTAATGTTGCGTTCTTTCTTTAGAAAGAAAGGATGCCTTCCATAAAACTTCAGGGTACTGGCCACCCTGTTTGTAGTGAGTGTTGCCTTAATCACAGAGATACTCATCTTAAACTGAGAAGTGACAATGATATCTGAGTGGGCAGGTGTCTTTGCAAGCCATAATGTAGCTTTAGCAACTACAAAATTTAAAGCGGTTATTAAAACTCATCAGACTGGATCCAAAACCTGTTAAAGTTATGGGGAAGACGTGTATCGCTCTCTGTGGTCTAGTTGCAGACATACATACATAAACTGGGGCAGGGTGAAAGGTAGACAAAGGATGTGGTTTCCATGGGGTGCAAATCCAGGTCAGGGCTGGTTGTTGTAAAACACCGTTCCAAGTATTCCAGCCAGGAAAGCTTTACCAAGGGCATGTCAGGCAGCACAGTCAGTCCCCTTTCCCCAGCCCTATGTGCATCAGCAGGAAGCTATTCCAAAGCTGTCCCAGGTAGAGTATTAGGTACAGAAGTTTGAGGAAACAAGAGTTAGCAACTCGGAAACCTACAAAGTGGTACACATCAGTGTGGCTTGTCTACATGCACACATCCTATCTTTATTTAACCAGCAAACAATCAGCATTATACCTCAATTCAGTTAGCATTATCCCTACCCAGCCATGAATGTCTTGTCTATACTGTTGTCACTATAGGCACTTTAATCAAGATGAGTGGCATATATACTTCTTCGCATGAATAATATTGAGGGAACTTCTTGTGTAGTAGATGGTACTTAACAGAAATAAGGCAGTAGGCTGTGTTTATGCGTAACTCCACCACTGGTGACAGGGCAGCTGTGCCATGTGTTGCAGGGTGGTAGGGAGCAAGTATAAAATTATCATTGTCTTCTAAACTGATGAACAGTCACTGAGCAGGTGAGACATTTCTCTGCAAATTGTTTTTAAAACACCATACAAAAATTATCATAATTCTTATGCAACACGTACAAATGCAACAAGATAAATAGCAGTCTCAAATACCTGAGAAATCTACATGATCTCAGAAACAAAAGAAAATGATCATTTCTTGACTTTTTCTCTGTATAAATTATACATTCATACTTTTTTTTCTAAATCTAATAATTTGCAAGCTTATAAAATTATTCCTACAGTTTTACAAAACAAATCTAAATAAAACCCACAGATTATTTCACTTACTGAGGACAATGGATTAAAAAATAATAAACATCCACTTCAGAAGTGCACATCTGAACTAAAATCTTTAGGCTTGCAGTCTTTGTGTACACAAAAGCATAGATGCAGTGATCTAAGGCTATAACAAAAATTTCAAGCACACCATACTGAGAAACTGATGTTGTATTTTAACAAGTGAGATCAGATTATAGAACATTTAGGTTCTTTGGTGAGGACTTAACCACAAAAAAACATTCACAATTTTGTTTTTAACAAGATAGCTGATAAAAATAAACAGAAAATAGGACAGCCCTCAACTAGCTAATTTACTTATATTTTCACTGTAAATTATTTCCATTTTTCTCTGCATTATTAAGAACAGAACATAATTTATGCAACTGAAAACCTTACCTTACTTCAGAGAAAAACTACAGATAGATGTTAATTGTAGCTTCATCACAAAACTAGTGCAGGGGGTTTTTTTCCTCCCTCAAAAACCTAATGTACTTTAGTAGAAATAATTCCAGAGGAAACGTGGATTTTTAGTGGATTTTTGGTCTTTGTGAAAAGCACACAGGACAGGAAAGAAGATTTAAAACAAGAAGACATTCCTGTCCATTTATGGTCAAGTTGAAGTTTTACCATTTGGACCTCATTTGAAAGAAATATGTTAATGCCTCAGGATTTGACCTGTTGCATTTTCCTCATTTTTAAATCTGGCAAGTAACAAATATTTACCTAGTCAAATCTCTCATTTAATTTTTCTGAAGCTTTTAACTGTGTTGTATAAACACATGTCAACAGACATGGCCAAGTTATTTTCTTCTTTCTTCTTTACAGCTACCATATAAACTGGTTTGTTTCTCCTTTATGGGCCTTAGGATAACACTTGCAGGAATGGAAAAAGCAAGATAGCAAGGTAAATTTCTGGATGTATAAAGCATTCAGCAGGAGACAGAGGCTCCATTCCATCATTCCTTTCTTCCAATAAGGGATTGCTAAGAATAATTTTTTTCAGTTTCCCCTGCCATCCAGTTCTGTGTGACTGACTCACTCAAGTCTTTGTTAAAACCAAGTAGCTCATCAAGAGTTATTTCTGTTGTACTTTCCTGGTGTGTAAGGGGAAGAAGATTTTCAAAATGTGACAAAAAGAATATGTGCTACAGAATATTTTGCGTTAGGCTCAAATCTCTGGCGTAGCTCAATGAAGGCAACTACTATTTGAAATGTTTTACTAACTTCACAATCATTTCTTTATATCCACTCTTCAAAAATAGTCACAATTTACAACACATGATATAAGAAAGTGCCATAAAAGAAAAAAAATAAGAGAGAGAGAATCTGAAATACATGCTATAAACTGAACCCAGACAGTTTACAGTTTCAAATCCTGTCACCCATCATTACATGGCCAGCGAGCAGACATGCAACACTTACACTGTATTTACCAGGTGATCACTGCTCTACTAACCAGCTTCTGCTTCACCTTCACAGAGCAGGTCACAAACTCTGCAAGTCCAGGCTATTAAATTTGCCGACAAGGAGTCAGGACAGAAGAAAATACTATGCTCTACATAAATTCTTGCTTCTTATTGAATTAAAGCAATTTTTATTACAAAGCATCTTGATCCGCTCAGCCAAGCAACATTTCTTTCTCCTCCTTGGAAAACAGAGACCTTGTTTAAAAGAGCATCCATAGCCTAGAGCTACTGAGTCACAGAAGTCCTGCAAGGTTAGCTGAAGGTTTTTTCATGTAAATGTAATAAAAGTGATGGATATGTTCCTGGCGATGTATATTTGCTCTGTAAAACTTCCCTAATTTTGCAGCTCTTCAGTTTTCAAAGTGATTAGTGTGTCCAAAGGAATTACCGATAATCTAATTACCTCTAGTTATTATCCATCTTCCCATACTATAGGGCCACTCCAGCTCAATTTCCATCCTTAAAAATTCAAAAGCATCATGCTAAAATCATCACTCTTTTCCTGTACCAGGAAACTCAGTGTTTGGTTTTTGAAAAATATAGACTGCAATGATGCTTTACAGGTAATTGTTCTAAAGATCTTGATGCATCTGAAGCTCAGGATCTACACTGGCTAAGAATGAAGATCACACTATATGTTTCCTTAATGTAAAAAAAAAAAAAAAAAAAAAAAAAAAAAAAAAAAAAGAAGCTGAAATAATCACTATATTTGCATACAAGGTTCCTCAACTTTAAGTTCTAAATGACTGGGATATGTGACTTCTTCAGATTTCAGTGTCAGAGAAGGCATGGGGAAGCAAATCAGGAATATAGGAAAGGTAGGACTAGAGAGTAACTGTAACATGGATTTACCACCTTCTGTCACCCCCAAAACAGGAACCTACTGGACTTACTTATCCCAGAGGATGAAGCAGCAGCGTTTGAATCATTCACTAGCATATAGTTTCACAACAGTGACTTTTTTTAATCCCTCCTGTCAGGTTCCTAGTAATTCAGAGAGTCACTAAGGCCAAAGTTGCTTGCAGAAGCAATCAATATCATCATCATATTACTTAAAGCACTTTTTATGAGCTCATATTTTTCTTCTTGTACAGAATTATTTTGAGTGCACTTATAAAATAAACTACAGACAGAAAAAAGCACATCATATTATGGCAGGATTTTATGAATCAATTTCTCATTATGGTAATGCCCTGATATTAGTCTTTAGCCCTATAAAGTATGATATAGTTATAGTGGACACTGTTCAGCTCAAAGTCCTTTATCGGCTAAATAAAGGTACAATAGTATACTTTGTCTTCCTGTATCTGAAGAGCTAACAACACATTTCCTGGCAAAAAAGGAATTGTTAATTATAAATTATTTTCAACCAAATAGCAGCAACCAACACAGTGTGGCCCAGATTCTTCCTTCTCACTGTTCTCAATTAATGCCTTGAAATCTAACTTCTAAGCTTGGAAGAGAAGTGTCAGTCTGCATAGATTTGCAATAAAAAAATTTAAAATGCTTGAAAGAAAGCCGTTTTCTCCATCAAAAAAGCTGAGCTGTTAGACAGTTGCATTCATTTTCAGCACCCATCACCTTTTATATACTTAATTTTATTCTTTCTTTTTATTTCCCTACCTTGACTCCTTATCTACCTAAGAACACTTTAAGAGGTTCAATATTCATAATCAGTATTCAGCTGACATTTCAGCTGAATTCCAAACCACAGCATTATTTTATGTTTATTCCTTAATTTATCCTCCCAGAACATTTCCCATCAAACTTTGTGCAGGTTTGGTATTACAAGCAAAGAGGCTGTCAGAAAGCACAAGTGTCTGTTGCAATGCTGATGAATTTGCTCCTGTGGAATACAGAAAAAAATGAACTATGGAACTGCACAGGTGATAAAAAAAGAAAAAGAAGAGATAATTTAAAAGCCACAAAACTTAATATTAACGTACACAGCTTCCATGGGAGGATATTTCTTAATTTATTTTCCCATTCAGCGACTGGCTTTTGTAATGTCAGAGCCTGTGGCATATCAGTACAGGCAAATCAGGCCTCCCATTAAAGAAGTTAAATTTAAGTGTTGAAATACCCAGAGTTCTGTCAGGCTCCTGGGAATGCCAAGGCAATCAGCTTCCCTGTGGCTGGTGGGAAGGGACCAAAGTTTCTGAAATACAGTGCAGAGCACCTGCATGACATGTCTTCTCCAGGGATTGCATCTGCAAACCTATTCCAGCTCTCAACTTAGCTTTTCTAAGCAGGAGTCTTGGGATTCAGACAGCTCAGTTCACTTGGAAGGTCTAGCAACTAAGGACAGAAATAGTGGCATTTTTCCCAGCCACAAAACAACCTCATGGTTTAAACATCATTCATAAAACAAGAGAGCTGTGATGGAGTTCTACTCAATTGAAAAAAATGCAAATACTTTGAAGGAGAGAATGATATTATAAGTAAGAACCGGCACTTCCTAACTAAGTTGTCACAATGACCCAGAAAGGATCATAAAACTTAAATAACATGCCTAGATCACAGGGAGAAACACAACAACTGTTAGGAAATAAATTCTAAATGTGAGAATAGCAGAGGAGTTCAGATGATTTAAGATGGATTAAGGATTCTCATTGCAGAACATGCTAAACAAATACCTGTCAGACATACAGAGACATGGACATCCTAGCCTCAGGGCAGAAGATAGACCTAGATAACAACTTTGACCCTGTTTTTCCTACAGTATTTTGATTGATAGTACCGGAAAGATAATCAAGACAGTGGCTCTTCAGCTCACCATTCTGTGAAGGAATGTGCTGTCTTTTGGTTCCATCTCTCAACATTGAATGTGCATCTCATTCATAATCCCTTAATTCAAAATACATAAGAAAAGGACCTACATACACATCTCTGAAACTGCATCTACTAGATCACACTACAGAATTTCTTACACATTCATGAGAAACCCTGTGTAGAACCCATGAGAACTTCTTCAACCAAATGTGCTAAACCGTCATGCCTCCAGAGTCCAACAGTTTCAGAAGTCAGGAAATCTGAATCACATTTTTTGAACTCTATGCTGTCATGGTATTTTAAGGTCTACAATACCATAAATGTAGTCTATAATACTTAAGAGCAGGCGTTTCCACATCATACAACTCCAAAGAATCTCTTATCTTGATCTGTACTAAAATGCTATGATAACAATGGGAACACTTTCCTCCTACCAGTGCAAACAACCTAATTCAGTCTCTCTTTCTAATCAATCTTTGCAAAGTTATTTATGAAAAAAGAACCAAATCATTTAAACCAAAATTAAATTATTCAACCCAACTTGATTTTCTTCATCTAGTAATACAATTCAGAACTATTGCTCTATTGATGAACACTTTTCAGTTTTCCAGTAGACACATTTCTCTGAAGTTACTGAGTCTATTGCTCAGTATATGTAACTAATAGCAGAAAGAGAATATCATCACCCACATTCACTATCAATAAACTGAAAAATATTGAAACAATGGATCCTGACTCCTTAACTCCATGTCTTGCCACAGAACTGAGGTAAAGAACAAAAGTTTTGTGGAAAGCATGGAGGCATTGGTAGGACTGACAGGCATGGGTTTGCATTCACACAGTCATTCATACTAGTACAGGTGTCTTGCCATGTACATGAGCAAGACAGGTCTTGAAAGTAGTTACCTCAGATCAGTGTATGTATTAAATGTGTTTAAAAAATCATACTAGGGAAACATCAAAAACTTCTAATGGTGTTCCTTTAGGTCAACAGAACTATTCACATGACTGCTGAGCACCCAGGGATCTTCTGTTAAAGGCTTGAATTAAAGATGATGGAAGCAAAACATTCAAAGGCTACAGTATTATTTTGAAAGATTTGTAATGCCAATTTCAATTATATTTGAAATGTTAGTTTATATAAAAGACAATACTTTAAAATGAAATATCTAAGGATCATAAAAATATGACAATGAGAAAGAGAAAAGATGTGGAGGTTTTGTACTCTGAAAAACAGTATAGCATTGAAGAAAAAGTTCTACATGTATATAATGAGAGTATTTGAGACATGAAACCCCACAAAGCTAAAAACTTCAGTCACTGGCTTTACATGCTGCATTTGCCCAAAGCATTTATATTTATTCCAAAAAGTACTCAATCCTTTTGTTAAACAGTATCTTCCCAGTGTACCAGATGTGAAAATCTACCCACTCGAATTTCTATCTTCCCTTTCTATTGATTGAAAAACCTGTCCTGTATTTCTACACTTCCAATTTGCTTAATGATATGTTTTATCAAAACAGCTAACTTCTTGCTCTGCATGAATAGTCTGAGATTAAGGTTTTGTCAGATATTGTTTGCATCCACAATTAATTTGCCACTGAAATTAAGGCAGTAATAATATTAAGCCCACCACACACAGCTGTAGATCCAAGTTCACCTATATTTACACACACTTTAATCATAAGTTCTTTGATTTCCTTGGGTTGATTAGAGGACTAGAAACCTGAGTACCAGAAGGAAAGATAAAATTAATGATCCAATTTGAGCTTCTACTTTCACATCTATAAATCAAGAATAATTCCACTGACTCAAATGGAATAACTAGGTATAAGATCTGCCAAATGCTTCTGAATTTTCTGCTGCTAAGACAGACAAAGGAATAGAGTTACTTATGACCTTCTCCAGAGACACCTCCTGATCCTAGCTGTCTTACTGGATTTGTCCTCACAAGTATCAATCAGCTATACTTCTTTAAGTATTTGCCAAAGTTTTATAAGTAATAAAGAAACTCAAGCACAAAGAGCTGCTCTGCATCTATTGGAAGACAAGCAACCTGAGAAATGCAATGGATCTCCTGAATCATCAGGTAAACAGTTTAAGGCATATAATGACATTTAAGATACTAATCAACTTCTTTGCACAGGTCTCTCAAAGGAATAAGAAGGAGACAATACACAAAACCAAAGGTTTATGAAATGTCATCTTTGAAGTAAAATGTCGATACAAAAGGTGCTAGAGGAACCAGAACATATGTAAGTCTATGGGACATGATGAGATGGATCCCAGAGTCCTAAGGGAATTGGCTGGTATAATCCCAAGCCAGTCTCTATGATATCTGAAAAGTCATGGCAATCCTGGAGACAAAAAGGGAAATACGGCACCCATTTTTGAAAAGGGTAGAAAAGAGAACCCTGGAAATCATAGAATACCCAGGTTGGAAGAGACCCCAAGGATCATCTAGTACAACCATTCCTATCAAACACTAAACCATCCCCCTCATCACCTCGTCCACCCGTGCCTTAAACACCTGCAGGGAAGGTGACTCAACCACCTCCCTCAGTAGCCTGAATTACCAAACTGTCAGCCTCATCTCTGTGCATGGAAAGACCACAGAACAGACTCTCCTAGAAGATATGCTAAGGCACATGGAGAACAGGTAGGTGATTTGAGACAGCCAGCATGGCTTCACCAATGGCAAGTCCTGCCTGACCAACCTAGTAACCTTCTATGATGGAGTCACAACATCAGTGGATGAGGGAAGAGCTACAGATGACATCCATATGGACTCCTGTAAAGCCTTTGGCACAGTCCCCCACAACATCCTTCACTCTAAATTGGAGAGAGATGGATCTGATGGGTGGACTGTTCAGTGGATAAGGAGTGGTTTGGATGGTCGCATTCAGAGAGTAGTGGTCAACTACTCAATGTCCCAGATGGAGATCCATAACTAGTGGTGTCCTTCAGGGGTCTGTACTGGGACGAGCACTGTTTAAGGAAAAAAATCTTCACAGAAAGGGTTGTTAGGCACTGGAACAGGCTGCCCAGGGAAGTGGTTGACTCGCCTTCCCTGGAGGTGTTTAAGGTGTGGGTGGATGAGGTACTGAGGGGCATGGTTTAGAGATTGGTAGGAATGGTTGGACTCGATGATCCGGTGGGTCTCTTCCTACATGGTGATTCTATGATTCTATGTCTTCGTCAATGACGCAGACAGTGGGACTGAAAGTTTGCAGATGACGCCAATCTGAGAGGTGTGGCTGACACACCTGAGGGACAGGATGCCATTCAGAGAGACCTGGAAAAGCTGGAGAAGTGGGCCTTCAAGAGTTTCAACAAGGCCAAGTGTGAGGTCACACACCTGGGTCAGAACAAACTCCAATATTGATACAGGCTGGGGGATGAAAGGACTGAGAGCAGCCCTGCCAAGAAGGACAAGCCAGACATGAGTCAGCAATGANTGGGGGTACTCGTGGATGAAAAGCCAGACATGAGTCAGCAATGGTCTCTTGCAGCCCAGAAGGCCAACTGTATCCTGGCATGTACCATATAAAGTATGACTTGCAGGTCCAAGTGGGTGATTCTACTCCTGAACTGTGCTCTAGTGAGATCTCACCTGAGAACTGTGTCCAACTCTGGAGCCCTTTGCAGAGGAAAGATGTGGACCTGTTGAAGTGGGTCTGGAGGAAGACCAAAGGCAGGGGTGATAGTTTTAAGCTGAAAGAGGGTAGATTTAGACTAGATACAAGGAAGAAAATTTTTACAATGAGGGTGATGAACCACTAGAACAGGTTGTCCAGAGAAGTGGTAGATGCTCCTGGAAACATTTGGGGTCAGGTTGGATGGGGCGCTGAACAACCTGATAGAGCTGAAGATGTCCTTGATCACTGCAGAGAAGGGTGGACTAGATGATATTTAAAGGTTCCTTCCGACCCAAACCATTCTATGATTTTATGGGCTCCAGAGGACCAATACATTCTACTGATAGCAGATTTACAATGCAAATATAGTCAGCATGTTACCTTTGCCGAAATAGTCTTTCCAGGCCATATACTGAACTTCCTCCCTTTACTGAACTTGTTGGTTGATCAGTAGTTCCACTGACATGAGAGAAGAATCTCCATGTTGCCTCTAGTAAAGATCTGGTTTTATGGTTTTGTGTGATTTAGAAAACTGAGTACACACATTGAGCTATAAATCAAGTTTCCTCTTGGTGTTAACATAGCCTAAAAAGAACATTCTCATTACTTTGACTATATAAGTACAAAAAGCACTGAAGAACTTAATATAGAAACTGACAACTTTGAACCTGTTTAGATTACAAAAGGATGGGAAAAAACAAATAGATTAGTCTTTGAAACCAAAAATACTATAGATTACAATGTATTTCATAACTGTCAGTCATGAAGTGCAGTAGCAAAACCAACCATAAACATGATACTTCCCAACATAGTCTTTAGTTCTGCTTCCATAAATCTTCTGTTTCTCATCACAAACTAGGACTTAAACATTATTCTTAAACAAAGCATGTAACAAAATTACTCCTACCTGGTATAGCTGGTAAGACTCCAGATTGTAGTATTGCTGTTCCCTAAAGAAAACAGAAAATTTTAGAATGAAAAATCTTTACAAGAAATAGAAACTTTACAAAATATAGTAAGAATAGCAGAGAAATCACTTCACCATCACCAAAGTTTAACACATGGTGTTAAAAACAAGAGCAGATGAAAAAGGGCTCAGGCCTGAAGATGCTCAAAACATCCATAAGTTGGAAAACCCTTGCATTCCTCAGTAAAATCTAACTAACTTGGCTTCAGGTGCTTTGCAAAAAGTATAGCAGACACAGTGAATCTTAGCACTTTTGAATCAGTCCTGAATTAAACAGCAAAAATCAAGAACATTTGATATTCAGAGGAAGATGATATCATCTTGGAGTAACAGGTTTAATACATGTAAATTAAGGCCATGCCTACATTTGCTTAAAATGGTAGGTGCTGTGAGCAGACTAAAGCCTGGTGTGCCTCTAACTCAGGTCCATAAAACCAACACATTTTATCTTAGAGCTTAAGTTGATTTTGGGATGCCTACAAATACCACCTGTGACATCAGGGTCTTTCTAGAAAAGCTTTTTACTTCCTCAGATGTTTCACATTGTTCCAGACAGACATAGAGTACCTGTCCCCATTCAGACTTAAGAGTGAAGGTGTTCCTAAAGATTATAGCAGGACAGGTTTCTCCTCAGCTGTACTATGACATTCAAAGCTGATCTGGAGGGCACTCTGACACTTCATCTCTGCATAGTATTAAGGTTGCTCCTGCACAGAAGGGTCAAGGTAGACTGTGAAGTCAGTCTGGTCTGTGATCACCAGTCTGCCAAAGAGATCTCTTATTTCTGTGATCTTGGTGAGAATAAGAATTCTTCATGGCAATCCATTCTTTTTGATAAAGAAATGTGTCTTCTGGACTTCAAAATGCAAAAACAACGAGCACTTATCAGAACTGAGCAATAACACCATTTAATTCCAAAGCAATACAATTCCATTTTATATTGACACCTAACAGTAATCGTCTTCACCTAAATAAATACACAGACTTGTGACCTGTGATAACTCTCATTTCCTACACTTTCTTACAAACTGGGAGCTTTTCAGGTGCACTTATGACTTTACATATACATTCCATATATCTTCCCCCTATACAGGCACTCTGTTGTGTTGACTTCCCAAAATTCCTCAGTGGAAAATGAAATAGATTATTTACTTATTATCCATGTAGAAGTTCAGGTCATACTAACTTGTACAACATTTTCCTAAGGCAAACATATTAAGATGTAAAGATGTGCCCATCACAAAAAACTGTCAGAGCTAGCAACTGGAATGAGCTTCCATTAAAGCAGGTGGAAAGGATTTTTTTAGATTTTGATGAACCTTGCAATAAACCAGGAAAAGGTGAGAAAAGATCACACTAATTCCGTTTCAGCCACTAACGTACACGTTAAAAAAGCTTAATTGGACCAATTACGGGAGAGAGTTAAGGTTTCTTTTAAAATGCAGTTTTGAAACCTGCAACACAAACCAACTTTGAACAGTGAAATAATACATGACATACTGATGTTAACATGGAATCTACAGCTTCAGTATTTGCTTTAGTTTTTATGTTAGCTGTATTGAATACGTAAGACACTGAATCTGAGCAACTGTTTAGAGTAAAAGTAGAAGTGAGGGGGAGGCAATCAGAAACATGGTCAAGACTTCATTTCTGAAACAGAAATAACATCCCACAGCATTTCACAAAAAGAGCATTTTATCAATTTAACCGTATTGGATGTAATTTGTTTCTATAGTTACTATGTGTCACCACAGAAGATGCTGCATACATATAGGAATATATAGATTTATTTCCACAGATAAAGGGGAAAGGACTTTAAAGTCCATTATGAGCTATTGTCCACTATTGTCTGTATATTTAGATACCAATATTCCCATCGTTACAGTAGAATTTATATTAATTTTTGGTATATATTACTTATGGCAGACTTCAGAAATGCTTTTTTTCCTGCACCCAGTAGTTTATTAGGGGTTTACTGATACAGAATAATATACGCACCTACTTGCTAAATAGCCCTGCTCCTCCTGTAAATTCAAGTTATAACTTCTGATTTACATGCAAATTAAATTTGGTTAGTTTTCCCTCCTGTCAGTGTTGCATAAGTATAGCACTTCTGCAAGAATGAGGCTTTAAAAGTCAGCGATGCCAAACTGTTAAAAATATTTCAGTAGCAGAAACTCTTTTTTGGCGATCTGCTGCTTAATCCAAGTTTAACTCTCAGAATCACTTGATTAGGTTGGAAAAGAGCTTTAATATCATTGAGCACTGCCAAATCCACCACTAAGCCATACCCCTACGAGGCACATCTATCCACTTCTTAAATACCCCCAGGGACAGTGGTTCAACCACTTCCCTGGGCAGCCTGCTCCAATGCTTGATAACCTTTTCAATGAAGTGACAGTTCCTAATATCTAGCCTAAACCAGCCTGGCAAAACTTGAAGCCATTTCCTCTCATCCTATCATTTTGTCCTTCAGAGCAAAGACAGGGCTTTTGATGCATTGGGGTTTACAATGTAGCAGCACTTTCTCACCTCTAAATGTAAGAATTCAAACCATCATTTGCCTTTTATTCTACACATCATGTATAACATTGAAATAACTGAATAATAAAGAGAGTTCATTTTGCTAACACAGGAACAGTTTGTACAACAACGGAGTCTTATTTCATGCCTGGAACTCCTAGTCACTCTTGTAAAATAAATTCTAAAAGGTTTTCCATAGCATTGCACTGATTAGGTAAGATGAGAAAATTTATAAAGGTCAGACAAATAACATCAAATAAATATATGATTCTATTTATATTATATTACACTACATTATTATTAAATATATATTATTGTATTATACTTGCCAAAGAAAGATGGGAAAAGGCAATCAGAAGTTACATGTGTGAAATTACACCAGGTGTTGGACACCAATAACATATAATCAAAATTACAGTGAATAGATGAAAGACAAAAAAATGACTAAAATAATCCGATGTGGTTAAATAAAAGACGTCTGAAATAATAAAGAAAATCATAAATCATGCAATGGTGTGGGGTGGAAGGGACCTTAAAGATCATCCAGTTCCAATGCTCTTGCCATGAGCAGGGATACCCTCCACTAGATCTTATTGCTCAAAGCTTCATCCAACCTGGCCTTGAGCACCTCCAGGGATGGGGCACACATGACTTCTCTGGGTAGCCTGTTCCAAGGCCTCACCACCCTTACAGAAAAACAATTTCTTCCTAATATCTAAATAAATCTCCCTTCTTTCAGCTTTAAACTGTTACCTCTCATCCTATCACTATGCTCCTTGATAAAAGGCCCCTTCCCGTCTTTCCTGTAGCCCCTTTTAAGTACTAGAAAGATGCTATAAGACTACCCCACAGCCTTCTCTTCTCTAGGTTGAACAAGCCCAACTCTCTCATCCTGTCCTCCTTGAGGAGGTGCTTCAGCCCTCTGACCATCTTTGTGGCTCTCCTCTGGATTCACTCAAATGGATCCATGTCCTTCCTGTGCTGAGGACTCCAAAACTGAACACGGTACTCCAGGTAAAGTTTCACAAGAGCAGGGTAGAGTGGGAGAATAGCCGCCCTCAACTTGCTGGTTGCACTTCTTTTGATGCAGACCAGGATACTGTTGGCTTTCTGGGCTGCAAGTGCACACTGCGGGTTTGTGTTCAGCTTCTCATCCACCAACACCCCCAAGTCCTTCTCCTTACAGCTGCTCTCAATCCATCCTCTGCTCAGCCTGTAATTGTGCTTGACCCAGGTGCAGGACCTTCAACTTGGCCTTGTTGAACTTTAAGAGATTTCGCATCAACCCACCTCATGAGCCTGTCCAAGGCTCCTCTGGTTGGCGTAAAAGTAAAACCATTTTTTTGTTATCAAGGGATTTTTCTAGCCTGTGAGATTGTTGATGTCATTTCAATTTCAATATATTGTATTCTATTATTTCTGCAGCTCTGAGGCTTCCTGCTGCAATTCTTTGTAGGAAGGAGACTTCACTAACTTACAGTGGCTACCACTAAGGCAACACAGTAGAAAAAACAGTATCAGAGACTTAAAAGCAATGTTTTTATTTCTGCAAAACTCAGACAAAACATGCTTTTTGTCTATAGAAGAAACTTTTAAAATTATTATGCCACAACATACAAATGTAAATGCATATGTTTCAAATGCAATTTATAATACATATCTCAACTTACCATTCAACTACACTAAAGATGAAAAGTAGTGACCTCACTCAAATAATATGCTTTTGTTATGCCTGCTGTAATATTCAGACAATAACTGAAAATGTATCTAAATCCTGCATAACTCATAATATTATTCATAAATATGTTAATTATCTTTATAACATAGGTTCTTTTATCTACAACCCAACAGCTGAGCACTGAAGTATGTGATGCATGGTTGTTAGTTCAAACAGCCTCACCACTACAACACCCACAGTAAACAGATATGTACCACTTGTATATCACGCATCTTGAACTACATGTCCAGGGCTATTTTAACTCTGGTAGTGACCTGGCTGCTGCCAGATGACATTCATTTTTGATATTCTGCTTCCAAATGTCTTGGGTAGAGATAGATGTTAGGAGAACTCACTAGCTTGATATGCTGGAGCATTATTCATAGATTAGCTCTGTTGCCCTAAGCAGCTAAACAAAGCCTAAGCATTTATTTCTATGCGTGCTAACAGCCATCGTATTACATAACCCTTTTTACAGTCAAAATTGAATTTTCATGAAATATATGATTTACCACACGAGTTCTCATTTAAAAAATTACCAGACACAAATTCTGTCACATACAAAGATCAGTATGCCTACCTTTCTCTATGTACTCATATCTCATTCCATGGACTACATACCCAATTCTGCTCTGCAGTTGCTAATGGCAGTTTTAGTCTTTGGGCATAAGATCAGCCCCAAAGTCCAGGTATTCCAATACGAGCTCCAAAGAAAGGAACTAAGCCTACTGTACTGTAGTACACAATTTCTTATTTTTGGAAGAAGTTTGCCAGATTTATAGTGACAAGAGGCATTGCAACAGCTTTGTAAACTCTGTTGTATTAAAAAAACAAGCCAGGAATTTACAAGTCAGATGGACAGAAAAAAAATCAGGGTAAAAATTGTCTTAAAACTAATCCCTCCTATTACTGGTTCTAACGGTAGGAACTCATAGACAGCTGTTCCATATAAAACATGTATTTCCAAAGAATCAAAACAGTTTTGTTTCATAGTTTTCCTCCTAAAAACCACACTTCCAAGAAAAAGATCAGCTCCTCTACATTGTAATGCTGAGCTGGGCTCCATCATCACTGGCAAGAGAGATGAAATACCATTTGTCTGATAACTGTCAACAATTCAGACAGATCTCATCAGTCACAGCTTGTGTTGTTCCCTTTGTGTATCTTTAGAAATAAAGCGTTTCTTTTACCTCCTCTAAGTTTGGTGGCTTTTTATAGCTCTAGTATTCTGAATCTAGTAGGAGTTAGAGTTCTTAGTGTCTTGAATTGTCAGCAACTTCATAAAGGAGCAAAGGACACAATGAGAAATTCTGAAGGAAGACTTTGAAATTAGCATTCCAAAAATAGAAGTGTCAACTGCTTTTGGAAAATGGAAAAGACAAACCCTTGAACACGACCAAAGTTCAGCAAAGATCAGGTATTTCAACAAAAAGAAACTATATCCTAATGAAACTGATAGTTAATATACTTTTGTCATGAGGATTAAAAAGCTATGACCTACTACTGGAGCAAATCATCAGAAAATGTTGAAGCTGGAATGTCTAAGCTCCCACAGGAAAAAAAACCATTTCCCAGGAAAGGTCATTAAATACAGACACATGGAGCAACCTTTAAAAAATCATCTCCTTTAACAGGCTGTTTCACAATACCTAGCAGTTGATTAGGTTCTGAACAAAAGATACAAAACCATTAAACTTTACCACCCTTCTTTATAACTCCAAATGAAACAGAAACTCCTGTCCATGGCATGCTTCAGGTGCAGGGCTCCAATTTCAGCCACTAACTTCTGGTTACTTAGCTTCATCTGTTGCAAGCCAACTGTTGGCTTACAGAAAGATTGTGAAGTCAGTTCAGAAACATCTCGGTTCACCCAGCCAAGCCCAAACATCAGCTATTTCCTGAAGCATGAAGCTGGTGATGTCAGTGGCACCGGCAAACTGCTCTGTGTCACATTAAAATACACTCCCTAAAACCTATGGGATAATTCCAGCTCAACTCCTTTGCAAGTTACAGGTGTGTAAACAACAAGAAAAATAATGCAAAGTATTTTTTAGTTCTAGTCCAAATCTGTGTACCCTTCTTCTCTCACTTGTTGATAGAGAGATACTTCTCAGCTGTGAGTTGGATATGCTTCTCTTCAGAGGGACCCTCTGCTTCTTGCTGTGGGCTTCCCAGCTGCCTGCAGTATGAGATGTTTGTCATGCAATCCAGAATACACCACTGGCATCAGAATACAACCATTAGCTTTTTAGCATACTCTGTATCCACTGAAAGGAGAGAAAGAAAAGCTGGGCTGAGCCCTCTGCCACGGCTACCACAAAACCCAGTACCTTGATGGAGCTGCCCAGCCTGCACCCTGAGAAAAAAGCCATCTCCAGCTTCCAGCTTGCAGCAAAACCCCTGAAATTCAGATGGCAGGAATCTCACTTGCAGTGCTTAAGGGTCACATTTCAAGCTTTGCTGCTGGTGATAAATGAGCATGGGGAAGATGACACAGCAACAAGGAACATGATTTGCTCTTGTATTTTGCTGTTCAAAACAGACCTAGAAATTCTACATACCAAAGAGTCACACTCAGAGTGTGCTGGACAACTGGACTTAATGAAATTACATGGTCACATATCACTTTTTCCATGGGACATCTGTCTCATTCACTTCACAAGACGGACACACGTGTGGGTAAAATCGAGATCGCATGAGCAACTGTAAATCTGTCAATTCCTTAACAGTGAGGGGCTTAACTTTTCAACCTAAATAACATCCTTTTAACATTACACGCATATCTTGTTATGTACAAAAGCATTCAGAAAGAACTCTAGAGGAAACAGCTATGCAATACTACCCAATGCAGATAAAATACAATGAAGTTTGTGTCTATTTCCAGGCACTACAAGTCAACCTTGCATACTTGTTAGATAGAAAACAAAGTCACGAGCATGTACAGCTGCCACAAGGCAATAACTCTCACTCCAATGAGACAGCAAATCCTGAAAGTACGTAACACCGAATCATCATGAACTATCCTAACACCAGTATCAGCTAGGCAGCTCGTGATTACATAGAAATGCCCAAACCCACAACAATGTAAGAAACAAATAAAATAAGGACTCTCAGCAACCTTGCTCAAGCACAAATCCTGACTTTGTCTTATAATTTTTCAAATTAACTTCATGAGGTTTGAGTATTTTGTGGTTCTTCAAAATATTGGTATGATGGTTCCAGATCAAACAAGATTATCAAATACNACTTTGTCTTATAATTTTTCAAATGAACTTCATGAGGTTTGAGTTTTTCGTGAATTTGAGAGTTTGTCCTCTTTTTGTGAATTTGAGAGTTTGTCCTCCTTAGCTACAGGTAAAAATCAGAAGCACTATTTCCTGTACAGGTAGAAGCACTTCATTATTTCATGGAGGGTTTGTAAGGACAGACTTGGTGACAAGCTGCAGAGATACTGCAGCTGCAAACCCTCGAGGTACATCTTTCTAAACAACTCGAATGAACAAGTGGACCCTAATGGTTATTAATTACACTGAACAAACTCATCTAAGCTTCCCGACAGGCTTCACAGTACAAAGAACTGGAGTATGATCAGAACACTTTTCACTCCCAGTTATGACATGGGAGGGCTTTCACAGCAGGAGCTATGCTTGGGCTGAAGAATGCAGCCATCCAGAAGAAACAGCTAAGTCAGACATAGCAAATTGCCTCTGAGACTAGTATTAATTCACTGTATTTGATGAACACGGCTAGAATTGGTGCAGAAGTTAGAAGGCAGGAACTGAAAATAATTCTTTACAAAAAATAAGAACACCATATGCAAATGTCAAAGGGTATAGTCATCAAACATGACAACTAGGGCATAGCATCTCCTGATTTCAGAGCACAGAACCCTGAACAAACACACCTTTGAACTGATGCTAGATACATAATAAAACTTATTAACAGCAGCATTCACTGCCTCATCTTTCACCAGATGTATCATTCTGTCATTCAGGACATGAAAGACCCCTTACACAATTGTTATTAAGAGAAAACATCAAATACTCTCAGCTCAGAAATAACAACTTCTCTTTTTCCAGTTGCGAGATTTCCCTTTGTAAATATGCAGGTCAAAGATACAGGGCAGATAACTCAGATATAAAGTTCAGCATATCATATATTCTTAGGGCCAAAATAAAGATAGACAGTTCCTCCAGGAAATAAAAATCAGATACATTGCCTTCCCTCTGATGCCAAGTTGAGATGTAATGATTTACAGTAACAGAAGGTCTGTTCACTAATTTTATGAAATGTAAGACACCCAGCAGATTTTCTAATTCAAGACAGTGATGACAACTTTTTAGAGTTGTTTTCATTGCAGCATCACATTACTTTTTCCCCTTCCAGAGCCTTATTTAGCTAGGCTCCTGTTAGTTAACCGACATCTCTATGTACAGAAACTCCAGCTGTAGTGCTGAAGAAAGAGCTGAAATGCCCATCTGTCCTGACTGTTGAAGGATCAGCAGAGCATCGACAACATTGCTTTAATCATTCACATTTGCACAGGTGAATACCAGTGCTGCTTTTTAGTATGCAGCCTTAGCCATGCAAAAGGACAGGATGTGACTATTTTTTTAGAAGCGCTCAGGCCTCTATGAATATGTAAATATTTATGAACAATAAAAATTAACATTCAATAGAATAGGGTTTATATTTGTATCCTTGTAGAAAGACAGTAAAATTGCAAGCAGCTGTGCCTACAGCTGTATTTTAACATGAAAAGATGATTAGTTTAAACTGAATTCAGTTCTGATAACTGGGGGTAAATCATCTTTTCTATTTGTGTAAAAAAAAGTTTCTTATTCCTTTTTTTTCTTTTTAAATAGAGATCGGCACCTCTAAAGTCTTATCAAGTGCAATGGATGCAAAATCATGTACACAATATATTCGAGCTTATATTCCATATGTTCTAGTTTCCAACAGGGGGTAGCATTACACTGTTACAAGAACATTTGGTATTTAAAATACACTCAGTTTCCCCACATTTGCTAGTCTGAGTTTCCTAGTACAACAGATCTGTTAATTTCCACTCATGCAGTATCAAGTGAAAACTCAAGGCAGAGACTCCAGCAGAACTAACGTACCACTGGAAATAAGACTCAGAGGGGACCCAAACAGGTGCGAATAACAGCAGACTTGACTCTACTGTGCAGGTAATAACCAGTGTGGCGGTCGCACCTCATTCTTCTTGTTCGGCATGTAAAAGGAACAGAAGAGGCAAGGTGTACATAGACTGGCCACAACACCTCATGTGACCCATTTCATTTGTCCTTTACAGCCCACGAGACTAATTGTGCCACCACTGAATATTTCAGTACTGCAGAAATTCCTGCGAAATTAGGCGAGCTGATATATGGGAAGTATTGTTCTACATATTCTTAGAACAGCACATCCCGGGGGGGGGAAAAAAGTTCTGCTGCAGCAGGAGGGTTAGCCCATTTCAAATTCTTAGAAGCAAATACATAAGCACTATTTAGCAGGAAGCTTGGAGAGACTGAAAATTAATGAAAAGGGCAATCATTAACACATAGGCACATGTGTAGGGGATTCAGATATCTTTGCCTTCTTGATTAGTAGAAGGGTGATTTTTAGCAGATTTACACCAGGAGAGACAGATAAGACAAAAGGTCCAATAATTCATTCATTGACACTGGAATATTACTTCTCTAATGAGGAAAGGGGATGAGCTTCAACCAATATACATGAGACATTATACACTTAGCTCTTATGCCTTTCTGAGAAGTATCCTAACATATCACAACAATTGTTGTCAAAAAGTTTCTGGTTAACAGAAAATTAAATCCCCCAGTTTCACAAAATAGCATAACATATCCATTTTACTCAAGTTTTCTGCTTGCAACAAGACTCTAAATCCAAGTCATCTATTAATGAAGAAAATGGACCTTTTTTTGGCAAATATTTACCTATAACTCCTTAAATACTCCTCCTCAGACAAACAGTAAATAGAGAAAGGCTTAAATGTGAAAATATTTCAAAAGCTAGTAAAGTGAAATATCAGCATTAGAGACAAATTAAACCTACCTCTACAAATTCTTAGAGATGGAGAAAATTTAGGTTAAGCTGTAAGTTTTGAAACATTTACCTAGGGACTGCCCTAAGAAAGACTGGTCCTTCTTCTACTTCTCCCAAAGAGTGTTGTTCCTCACCAAGAGCTTAACTTGTGCTCACACTAAAAATATACTTGGGCCTGTTTTGTGGCCGATGGAGCTATGCCAGTTTACATTAGACTAGTTATTTGATTCCTTCCTTCCAGCCCGCACCACATAAAGACATGAAGAAAAGAATCCTTGTTATAACCCATGCATCCTGCTCCACACAGAGAGAACTAGAGTGGGCATAATTATGAGCCCATGAAGAATAAAACTAAAATCTTTGCATTATTGTCTTTGTATTAATTTTCCTTCTTTTTCAACCTAATACTTAGAGCTAACATTTGCCAAGTTCTCCTAGAAAAAAAATATTAACAAGATAATCAATGCTCATCATTAGAAAGAAATGGATGGAGCTAGAAGGACAAATAAGGGAGAGAAAGCTCAAAATAGTAAGATTAAGAAAAGCATTATCCCCAACCCATCACTGAAATTATGGTTTGTCAAAGGTAATGAAACTATAATTAAGCTGAACAGCTTCAAAGGATACAGATATTTAACTATGCATGGAGCTGCTCACAGGCTTCTCCTATATCAGAGAGTAATGCTATAAATTATTAGGTATAATTTTTTCTGTACTTTTACAAAGCTTTCTGTAACAGTTATCTCCATAGCATGTGTACTGTGCTTGACTTTGTGTCTCAGGGAATGAGTTGAATTGGCAAACTTCATCTGGAAATCTTTTTCTAGTGCTACAGTGAACTCAAGTATACAGTTAATACCCCTGATATAGCCCACTTAACACTTCTCGGTACTTTTAATAAACCAGATCTGGAAAAGGTTTATATTTCCTTAATATTTTCCAGGCTCAAATTTCTTGTACATTCAAAATTGCTTCCAATCAGCATTGAATTAGCAGAGGATTCCACAGAATCCAGACTACTGCAGAGGATGTGGCTAGGGGAGAGGGAACACAGCCAGAGTTCATGTCCCATTGATTCCCAGCTGTTGAAACAGTCATTTCAGTTGAGTGACAGCTGGCTGCTGCAGTTTATACTGTGAATAGTCCGATATCCTCATGTGACAAGACTTAGGAGCACAAAGTCAACTTGAAAGCCCCTTTCCATCTAGTCTTTGGACTTTTGTGGGCTTGTACTGCTTCAGAAAAAGTCTTGAGGACTGCTTTCTTTCATCTACCCTGCTTTAGGAAAGGAAACATGGAAATACATAGAAAAGAATGGCAAGGAAGACACACAAGCAGAACTTGTATGCAGTAAAGGCACTTTACTACAGTCTAGAATCTGTATGTAAGACTCTGGTATTCACTTATCCTATCCTGGCTGTCATTCATCACATGGATCACATTAACAGTCTGAGGAACATCAGTCCAACTTTTACACATGCACAAAAATTACACGTTGTTACAGACTTATTGAAGCATCAAAATTCACTGGAGCTAAAGCAGACAGGATGGAAAAGCAACAGTAGCTCCACATAACTTTTCCCCCACACATCTGTCCTATACCCATGGGTTGAATTACGCCTGAAGCAAGTTAGAGCTTTTCAAGGAACCCTTCAACAGCCAATATGTTACTACATTAGCAAGGATGTCCAGGATGCAAGGGAGTCCTTCCCTTCACAACATTATTTAGCAATAGAAGAGAAAAGGCTGTATGCAACTAGTAAAAAGTGGGTAAACAGCATCTGTTTGACCTATTAAAAAAAAATATTTTCTCTGTTGCTCAGGCCCAGTAAATTTAAAGTTTCATTGTGATACTGTGATCCTGACCCAGAGTTCCTACACTTTGAGCAGAGTTTAGCCAGCACCCCTTGGTCCTTTTTAAGTGCTAAAAAGTTGCCTAAGCCTCCAGCTAATTGTGTGCTTAGAAAGAACTGATTTTCAGCTTCTATATCCTCTGATGCAGACTTCCTGAATCCACTGAATGTAAAGGTTCCTGCAACAATAATTTCCTTCCAGTGACTCTGCAGTTCTTGAAAGACATGGTTCAAGCTCAGTTCCACACAAAAAGAATTCTCATGAAATAATGTATTCAGCGCCATTGCTCTATGATCTCTCACTAAAAGGTTTTGAATTATTTACTGAAGTTTAGTTCCCAGCATTTAAAAAAATAGACTGAGGCAAGCTGGTCAGAGCCACAGTCATAAAACTGTAATACTATACTCCTAGAGCAGTACAAATCTCAAGCCCTGGGATCTCCCTTCAATCCAAAGTAAGACATTGTACAAAACATCATCATTTGCACTTTGCATCACAAATTCCTGACAGGATTCTACCTTTATAGTACAGCATGAGAGTTCGCAAAATGCATTCAACACCAAGGCAGGACAAGAACACCAAAGTTTGTTATAGATTTCTTCTGTACTTCCTGAGGTCCAGAACAATCAAGCTTCTAGTTTCTGCTACGTTAATTTTTGCAGAATCATCTTTCTTCTCTAAACATGTTCACTAGCATTTCAGGAGAAACATTCATAACTATGAATAATAAATCAATACATTAAATTGCAAGGCAACTTTAAAATAGTCCATCCTGAAAACTGTTTTGCAGGTTTTTCTGTACCAGAATGACTTACCTGCTTTTTCTAACCCTCTTATCTATTTGAAGTATTTGTTTTTTTCTGAACATATTCTTCACTCCTAAAATTGTTCTCAGTGTATTTTTTTAGTGGAGCAGGTAATTAACAATTTTCTATTCAGTGGATTGCCACATTTGCTGTTTTCTTGATAACAAATGCCAAAATCACATAACCTGTGTGAATAAATTGTTACCGTATTATTAAGCTTTGCTAAGCCAATATTAGGAAAAATTATTTGCTCTTTATGAACAAAGTAATAGAACTTGGTAAATGGTTGTACAGTTATATAAGAAACAGTATGAATTTCCCTACATTACAACCTCTATGCGACTGATAACTTAAGGATCTAACTTGATCACAAGTCCATATAGGATATTATGAGCCAGACTGAAAGTATTTCAATAGATACCTTGAAGTACTGAGCATATTTGCCATCTTGAATTACCAGAACTAATTCCACTTGTATCTTGTAATGGATTGTGGATGAATTTAAGTGTAGTTTATGTAATTTTGTTAGAAAATATTTCATCCTTCTAATTTGCATACTTTCAGTTTTAAGTGTCTCTGTCAAAAAGGGTCAGTAGGAAAGGTTACATCCCTACTGAGAATCTATTTTCAATCCTCTCATCCACTAGCAGTGAGCTGCTGTCTACCCTCCAGACATCCCATTCACATGATTGCTACCCTACCAACACTCACCAATTCCTTCTGAGTCATGCAATTATTTTGATAACAGTGGCTGTTAATCAAAACAGAATATTTTCTGCATAGTCTTAAAAATATAATTTGGGTAAACATTATGAGCATTTTGCAGAAATGCAAATCAAGGAACTTGAGATTTTTTTTTTAATGTAATTTTGTTTATGATCTTGCAGAAGGAGATGAACCACATGGGAATTAAACTTAGGAATCTTAATCCACTGCTGCCACTGGAGTTATTTGCTTCCCTCTCAGTTTAACTCAATGCAAGCCACACTTTCCTAATCTCTTTAATGTGGTTTCTTCCTCTGCAGCTAAAGTCTACTTTCTTCCTTTTAGAAAATGAAGATAGAAAGTGTCTGCTAATATGTTATAGGATTCTGCAGTATTTTTCCAGAAATAAATGGATTTCTATTCAGAACAAAAAAGGAAAGAGAGAGATACCCTTCCATTTTCCACTGGCCACTTTCCCAGCAATCTGATGAGTTTCTTCACAACTGGATCAAAAACAAAACCCCCACAAAAACCCACATTCTAAAGGGAGTAATTTGTTTCCACCTTTTATTGTCAGACTCCTCCTCTTTCAAAACATTTCTTTATCTCTCTTCAGAAAAGCAATTTCTCCCAGCAGAGGAAGAAGTAGCCATCAGTTGTAGTGATAATAAAAGCTGTTATCTAGCTTGATTGCATTCAGAAAGGGAAGCAGATTTTCCCATTTGTTCATTCTGATGGGTATAAAAGGTCAATATCATGCTTTATCAGTATCTTTACTGGCTTTCTTACAGAAAAGCAATCCAGCAACATTTCTGTTTAGTACAGAATTCATTCTGCTGAGGTATGTTGTCTACCTTTCCTCATGTAAGAAAGTGCTCTCTTGACATTATTATTTCACTTACCAGTGCTTCTGTAGCAGGCACATTTTTCCCATTACAGATCACAGGCTACCTGTTCCACTTACTGCCTGATCCCAAGAAATGCCAAGAGCTTAATTCTTATTAGTGTGAATTCAGATTAGAACTTTTTATTCTTAGCAAAAATACTGTGGGAATTCTTTCATGATAGAGAGTATCTTCAATACTATTTTTTAGATAAAAGGCAGCCCCCTAGATTGCCATAGCAAGTCAGATTTGCACAGTTCTGGTAGGGCTAGTATGTCTTGTATTTTACTGAGATATCTCAAGTCCAAAGCCATACCCGTTAAGTGACCTCCACCAAGCAAAGCTTTGAAGAGACGGGTCACTTATATGAGCCCTTACTAGCAACAGCAAAGTAAAAGGAAGACAGGTATCTTCTTAATTGTTTGGGAGTGAAGTCTATTGCCAATGAACATCACAATATTGTACAAATTAGTAATGGTAAACTGAGGAGAAAAAAAAGTCTTCTTTCCCGTATGAGCTGCTGATAAGCAACATCTCAACACAGTACACGTACAGACACAACAGTATCTTAGTAAGACGATGGGAGTTAACATTGTGATAGACTTAAGTTCCTAGCCAAAACTATAAAAGAAAAACAAAATAAATCAAGCTCTAGGCCTGACACTCCATCCACCTCTTTTATGTCCCTTTCCTATGCCAAGGGAGAACATACTCTTATTCCTATCTTTGCTTTGCACAGTATTGTGTGCCTTTGTCAGCAAAGCCAGCCCCAGAAATGACTCCATTTCATTGTCGAGAACAGCTATGATCATGGGTTTCTTCTATTTCAGAAAGATGTGGAAAAACTAGTGCTTTTAAAGATGTTTTTGAATCTGTTAGAAGTCCCCCCGCAAACACTACTTTATAGTAAAAAATTCAGAGCCTGTATGTAAAATAAAAGCTAAGCAAAATTCCATATTGCTAAATCATTGTCCAGCGCAGTCACCTCATTTTGTGGTGATACACATTATGGAAGATGCACCTCACTGCAGGTTAATGTATCACAGTCACAACTTGAAGCAAAATAATTGGAATTAAATCTTAAAAGAAGACAGCACAAGTTTTATAATTCATGCCAAAAGTCAATAGTACCCAGAATCCATGGTTATCAAAACATACAAGAGCCTCACGAACACTCTGTTACTCAGGTCAATAACACTGACAACTGGCTTCCAGATCCCTCTGAGTTACACTCTGTTCTTGTGTGTGTTGCCTAGCTGTCCAGAGCTCTGAGACTAGGGCAGAAATACAAGTAGGAAGAACGCTGTGGAAGATAACAAATGCATCCTTCTCAACTGCGAGTTTAGACAGCCTGTAGCTTTTTTTCCAAAGTGGGCAGAAGCATAAGATCGCAGCATCACACATCAATAACATTAAAATATATTTGAGAAGAGATGCAAAAGAAGTGTAATTACTAATAATTGCGTTCCTATACTTTCAGAGAAAGCAGGGAAATAAACATACCACAGGATAAATACCTAAGGTGTTTAGTCTCATGCGGAAAGAGGTGATGGCTTCATCAGTAAAAAATATAGCTATGTTTAAGTTATCTATAACACTATATATTATCTAATTTAATACCATCATAGAAAAGTACTTGATTAAAAACCACAAAAAATGACAACGTTTTCAGTTACATGGATGTGGCAATATGGTCTGCAGACACTATTTCTGAAGTCTTACTGCACAAGGTTACACACTACAGGTCGCCTTTTACCATTTCAAAAGGAGCATTTACAGTGAAAGGAGATAAACTAGCTAAATCCATTGTTAAGGGGTATGCACACAATTTGGAAGATCAAGGCAATTCTCAACTCAGCTGCAGTCTGTTCATAGAATCATAGAATCACTAGTTTGGAAAGGACCCACTGGAGTCCAACCATCCCCATCAATCACTAAACCATACCCCTCAGCACCTCATCCACCCGTCCCTTAAACACCTCCAGGGACGGAGACTCAACCACCTCCCTGGGCAGCCTGTTCCAGTGCCCAATGACCCTTTCTGTGATTTTATTTTCCTGATGTCAAGTCTGAACCTTGTCTAGTAGAGCTTGAGGCCATTCCCTCTTGTCCTGTCCCCTGTCACTTGGGAGAAGAGGCCACTCCCTCCTCTCTACAACCTCCTTTCATGTAGTTGTAGAAAACAATAAGGTCTCCAAATGACCTCAGATAAATTAGTTTAGGCAAAAAACACAAAACAGATCTCAGTGCAAAATGTTCTTTAGAGTTCAAGCCTCTTCTCTGTCTAAGGACACATCAGCCTTGCCTCTCCCTGGCCTGCAATGCACAATGGAAACACAGATATTCATAGTAGCTCTAGATCTACCCAGAGATTCTGCACTCACAAAAGGTTGTATGTGATTAGCAAGCCCTGAAGGGACATGATGCTGTATGATTAAATATACCAAGTAAAGTGTCTACTCAGGCATCACAGTACAGACATGAGCATGACTTCTCTTAGAGCTGTAATGCAAAATAAAGCAGTTCCTACAGAACTGACTGAAACAGGTAAATTTCCTACAAGTTAATCACAGCAACTTCCCACTGAAACTGAGATCCCCTTTCCCCAGGGCAGGGGCTAGGTCTCCCTATATTGTGTAGGGAAGGGTTCTCAGAACCTCAGTTGTGGATCCAGCTACCTGACAAAACCCCTGAACACTTTTTGTGCATCATGACCACAGCATTCCCATATTTCCTCTTAGCTACAGATATACTCAGAGACTCAAAGTTTGAGGCATACAGTTACTGTGGTAGAAGAAACTAAATAACTCACAGAGGATTTGGGTAGACTGGCTTCTAATTTGGGACCATTGTCTCCAAGGAGGTTTAGGTATTTTTAAATGATCAACTAAAGTAGATGGCTGAATACCAATACAGGATTGATGATTACAGCCACACACACACTGACACTCTTTTCTCCTCTATCACAACAGGTTGACTACGAATGCAGTAATCAAACCTATATTTCTACATACATAAGAACTCCCACTGACATAAATGAGAGTTTAGGGTGAGCCAGAAATATATAAAAGTCATTCCTACTAATAGACACATTTTGAGCTGTCAACAGCAATTTGAGTATAACACCAAGTAGTGCGAACAGACAGCCATAACCATTCCTTATTAACTCAACTTGCAAGAAGACAAAAGTCAGGGGACAAAAAGCAAAGCAAAACTAAAGTCAGTACTTGTCAGATGGAAAAGGACAAAACCAGTTGGAAAATAATTTTATTTTTCAGACTTCTAGGAAAATTTACAAACAATGGTGGTGTAAAAAAAAGGCACCCTATAAAAAAGGTTGACATCATTTCTCAAACTATAGCATCAAATCTAGTTACAGAGCAACAAGCATACATGGAAGTTCTATTCATCAAATTAGTAATAGGTAAGTAGTTGAAATGTAATAAGTAAAGTCTAACAATAAATCTCGACAGCTTACTCAGAAATCTCATAACAACCCAACATTCTGAGCTTAAAATGTACTTACAACACACAAAGAATTAATCTCTGCATTCACCTATAGCACGCAAATCATCTAGGCAAAACAATATATAGAGCAAAGGCACACCTTGTGAAGTTTGCAAAGAAGGACATCTTGAGCACGCTACAATAACATAAAACAGAAAGCAAAACACCCTGCATGCTTGCTTATTAATCCTGTGTCTTGTATGAAATACAATATAGAAATAATTAATGACTTTCTTCATGTTGGTTCTATTCTTCATCCAGAGTGAAACCAAAAGGCTTCTTTGCCCTATTTTCTGTTTGAATTTTAACAATTTCCCATGGTATGTCCTCCCTAAGTTCAATATCATGCTTGTCATTAGCGGTGCAGGTTGTTTGTAACCATGTCAATCCCAATCACAAACGCCACCATCCCTTCCACATATGCATATCTTCATCCTGCAACCTGTCCCCAACTCTTCACATGTTGAACTCAAACACACACAGACAACACACCAAATCTAACCTCAGTTTGCCAAAGTTAACCTACAGGGTGGAAAACAAATTCTTACATCCTTTATTACTGCTGTGGAATTTCCCTTCTTCAGGTCACTCACTCACTTTAAACAGCAGGCATTTAAAAATCATCAACACAGTTTAATTAAAAGCTTAACCTGAAATCGCAAAGGAATTCCAAACACTGGCACACTACAGCATTTTGAATATGAATTTGAATAAATGTGAAAACAAGGTGTCTTCATTAATCCATAAATCACCTCCTTCTGGGCCTAACTGCATCTTAAACACATTTCGTTCTAAGCAAAAGAAATAAGAATTATTTTTTAGTTACAGAATATAGATCTGTAATTTCACTGTATTCATCATGAGAAAAGCCAAAGATTCTGTCCATTAAATACTGCTAAAACAATTCAACCTCACCATTCAGGACAATGTATGAAAAGGTTCTTTTTCTCTTTCAAAAAGTTAAAATAAACCCCTGAATCATTCAATTTAATGAGGTTTCTTTCCCAAATGCTTATAAATGAATAGAAGAAAAAAAGATGAGATGCAGATGTACATGTCTCATGCTAAAACAAGAGTCAGTAAGTGTGCACCAGTGTGTCTTTCAATAAATTTGTTTAAATATTGACAATTCCTGAAATTCTTTCCAATTGCTATTATTAGGGCTAGAACTAGAAACACTATGAAGTGTGATAGTACTTTGCAGTACAAGATGTGGTTGTATGTGTTGTTGTGGTCAACAGGCAGTTAAAGGAGGAGTGACATAATTGAACTTGTAATGGCTTGAAAGACAGAACACTCACTTTCAGCTTCCTGTCTGCCACAGAGGTCCAAGTTAACTTTGATACATTCACATCTAAATTGACAACTCAGATCACCCAGAGACACTTAAAATATGAGCTAACTGTACTTTTAACTAATTCTTTTCTCCCTGCCCATCCTCAAGCTATCTTGGAGCTTTCTGATCCCACATCAGAGACCATCAAAGAACCAGTCTTGTGCTTTTTCCTCAAATTCTTTCTAACTACAGCAGCAGAGGCAGGAAGCCAGCAGCAGATACATTGCTGTGCACCCCATAGCCTGTGTTGCAGAAAGAGCAAAAGTGGGAGGCTGAAGATCAGGCCTTTGCATCCATTCAAGCTTTCAGAATTAGGCTAAAGAGCTAGTGTGGGCACTTGTTGCAGACAGCTGGCAAGAACGGTCTTGGAAGAACATCAACCCCAATGATCAATGTAGACACGACTTTAGCCTGTCACACCAGTGCCTTCCTACCTCCTGAATGCTAAAAGTATATGTCAGAGTAACACCTAAGGTGCTGTTACAGAGGGTATACATGTGCCTCAGGTAGGCGGCATTTTCTAGTTTTTAGACACATGAAGGCAGTCAATGATGCAAATGCATGAAATACCTCATGGGAAGAGCATAAGTTTATAATGTTTTTTCTTTCATAACTTACTATACATTCAAGCCCCTTTCACAGCAGTGATTTACATAATCCTACATGCTCAATTAAAATGTACACACTTCAATGGTGATACTTAAATCCTCCAACAAAAGCGTGTCTTGCTTCACACATTTGAGTGCTCCCTCTGACCTTCCCAGTCTTTCAATGGCTCATCAACAGAATCAGCTTTACCTTCTTCTAGTTAGCAAACACATTCACCAAAAAAGTTTCCTCCAGAACAGGCAAAATCAGAAATATTTTCTCTACGCAATGTACAATTTATAAATCTTACTGCCTTAAAAAGACAAGAATTTAGCAGCATTCAAAAAGAACTTACGGGACTACCAGTCATAGGAACAGATACTGGCAAATGTGTTTAGAAAGGCATACGAATCTCCATGTTTCAGGTTTTAAGTCTTTATGTGACTGGTCATCAGAAATATTTCTCCTGGCAAATACATTGTCCTAGCAGTACAACACTAATGAATTTTTACATACCTCCTCTAAAGCTTGGCCAGTTACAAATGTAACACTGGATGAGTTGATCTGTTATGGATTGCCATGCTAACTTGACTATCTCTTCTTTCCACAAGGAGAAGCTTTCCTAATCTGGCTTCTTGTGCAAGACATGCACAAACTACATTGATAAAGAAATGAAAAACACCAATAAAATTAAAAATATGTACTGTGGTCATCTAAGAGCAGCATGTACTATTTGGCCTCCCTTCTTTCTTCTTTTGAAATACCAGCAGCAAGACAAATCAATGTCCTTAATTCTGAATTACTATTATAATACAACAAACTCAGCCATCTGCACCTCAAAAGTTTCTGTCTCTGTCACTGTAAGCCACTCACATACACCCAGAAACAAAACTGGTCTATTAAAAAAAATGACTGCTGGCCGATATCATTCAGTTTTTCTTGATCAGGCACAGATTTTGAGGAAGCCTTGTTCTAAGCCTCTCATTTTGAGCATAAACAACACAAGAATTATTACCTGTTCAAATTATAAAGGAGACAATGGTATTTATCACTTGCAACTTAAATAATCTTACATTAATCATGCTCTATTGTTAGCATCTGCTCAGTGTTAGGTATTTACCTTTAGTCCACCACAGATTGGACAAGCTGAAAAAAGAGCTCTTGTCATCCCAAGGTGGGGGCTACATGTGTCACAGGGGTCAGCTGAGGCCCCACTAGGTGGTGAAAACTCACTACTTTTGGAGTCTGACACCTGTCCTGGTGGTTTTGTGTCTGACCACCTTGAAACAAAATCCACATATGTCTCCTCACTTGAGTCCTTGCTGCTTTCTGTGAGTAAGGATGAAGGCCTCCCTCTGCCCTTGCTGTGCTCAGGTACCCTGCATGTTTCCGAGTGTGGTAATAGCAGTTTTGGGTCACTAGCACCTTGAGGTGACGGAGCCTGGTCCTTGGGTAGCGTGGAATATGAGCTCTTCGGCTGCACATCTTTAGAAGCTGCCTGTAACAAACTCCTGGGTATATCATAAGCATGTCTGAGAGAGCTGGGAACCTGATACTCTGATCCCGCACCTCTCTGTGGCTCACTGTGAGGACAAGTACATAAGCTCTGATCTGAAGGAAAGTTCAATGGCAGGCTTAGCAATGATCCAAACTCATCACCATGGCAAATGTCCAAGCTCCCAGCATAAGAAGAGAAGCTTCCAGAGTAAGAAGAGTGACTACCAGTAGCTATTCCACTGTCAGAGGAACTCTGACGACCTATTTCCTGTAGCTGTCTGGATCGGAGGGGCTTTGGAGGTGGTTTTGTGGTGCCATGTGCCCCTTCTGGGAATGTTTTTTCTTCCCCAAGATGAATGCCCTTTGCAACTGCCAGTCCATGACTCTCTTGAGAAGTGCTGGCTGAAGACTGTTCAGGCCAAATTGTCAATCTGCTCCCAACACTAACATCCGAGTGACTGGTATCTGAAGATGAGCTTGAAAGACTTCTCTCATCTCCTAGAAAAGAATAAAACACATCAGCCTATTTTTAAAACACAATTAATAGACTGAAGCATGGAGAGTAAGTAGAAACAGAAAGGATCCTAAGATCCCATCTGTTTTTTGTAAGGGGAATTTCTGTACAAAAGACAGAATTCCTGCAATAATTCCTGTCCCCACAGGAAAAATAAAATTCAGATAGCACTTTACCTTGCCATAACCCTACCACATTATGGAATATAATGCACTCAGGGCTAAATTTTTAGAGTTTATGCATCAAGTTCTTCCCTCTTCGAACATGTTTTATTTCCATACAGTTAGTTGGTTTTATTTTAGATACTCCTGTTTCATAACACAGGGAATAGTCCCACGCTTAGAATAGCTAAAGATGCTTTGAAGAAAACCTTGTTACTGTAACCCAAAGCAATTTAAGTTTTTTTCATTGTTTCCATTTGATCTGAATCAACTGAATTATTATTTGTACTTCTTATCTCTATTTAAATCTTATCTGAATGACATCAACATGAGTGCTAGAGACTGCAAAAATAAAATCAAACTTAAGACTGCCCTGTTCTCTCCTCTCCACACTCCTACACTGTATTTCTGCATAATATCCATACCAAAATGCAACCATACCTCACTGTAATGAATAAAAATGAAAATACTACTATTATAAAAATGTTTACATATCTATATGCACAAAGACCTTCCACAATTCATTTATGCACATATTGCAAGAATTTTTTCTCACTGGCACTTGCAAGAAGGACACTTTTACAGGTAACTACTTTAATCCAAGACAGAAGGTGGAAGAAAAAAGTTAAACATTGGCATGAAAGGACGTAAGGACAAAACACAAATATCACACAACCATAACATCCCTGGGCAACCTACCCAGTGCCTGACCACCCTCATCATGAAGAATTTCTTCTTGATGTCTAATCTAACTCTTCTTCCTTCCAATTAAAAGCCATTCCCCTGTGTCCTATCATTACAGGCCCTAGCAAAAAGCTCCTCCCCTCCTGGCACTGGAGGGCTGCTCTAAGTTCTCCTCAAAGCCTTCTCTTCTCCAGGCTGAACAACGCCAACTCTCTCACCCTGTCCTCATAGCAGAGATTCTCCAGCCCTCTGATCATCTTCCTGGCCCTCCTCTGGACCCATTACAACAGTCCCATATCCTTCCTGTGTTGGGGATTCCAGCACTGGACACAATACTCCAGACGAGGTCTCACAAGAGAGGAACAGAGGGGCAGAATCACCTCTTTCAACCTGCTGGCCACGCTTCTTTTGATGCAGCCCAGGATACAGTTGGCCTTCTGGGCTGCAAGTGGTCATTGCCAACTAATGCTGAGCTTCTCATTAATCAGCACCCCAAAGTCTATCTCCTTTGCTTTCCTAAAGTTTAGGGTCCTGACTATCCTCCTTGCTTGTCCCATGTCCCTCAGGACCTTGAACTCCACTAATGCGTGATCACTGGAGCCCAGGTCACCTCCAGTATTGACATCACTGTTAAGCTCACTTGCATTGGTGACCATCAGGTAGAGTATTGCATTCCTTCAGGTAGGGGTGTCTATTACCTGAGTTCAGAAATTGTCTTCAATACACTCTAGAATTTCCCTGGATTGCCTATAGCTTGCTGTGCTACTTTTCCAGCAGATGTCAGATGGTTGAAGTCCTCCAGTGGCATGAGAGCTTGTGAGTTTGAAGCCATCTCTCTATTATTTTTCTTTTGAGCTCAGTATCTTATAATTACATACATGTGCACATTTCTAAAGCCTGTGAAGGAAGGAACATCATTTGTTTTTATTTAAGTAGAGATATTTCTTACCTCCACTGCCCTGGCGACTTGTATGAGACAGTAAGCTCAAGCGCTTTTCTAACTGCAAAGCTTCATGAGCCAATCTTTCTTCTGAATAGGCTGGATTTGTACTTGGATCTTTAAAAAGGAACAGAAAATAAATAAATAAATAAATAAATAAATAAATAAATAAATAAATAAGAAACATGGAAAATATGTAAAAAGTCAATAGTTACAGAGATAATTAGCATCTGGCAGAGTCAGGGGAGTAGAAAACGAATGTCTGACCTGTAAAAGTTGTGCTGACTTCACTGAACTCATTCAGAACTTTATCATTGAGAAAGACCAAATTTTTATCCTACAAATTTACAAATCTGCATTATTGAGTCACGGCGGTTAAACTATATGATACCTTCCAATCCAAATCACATGTTGTCAAGGACATCGCTTTCAAGTTTGATATTCAGAAGGTCATTGAGTTCAGAAATCAGAGATGAAATAAGCAGCTTGGTGGCTCTCCATATTTTATTAAAAGACAAGTTAGAAAAGTTAAAAACCACTACTAAAGCGTACTGTAGTGAGTTTGCCATTCCAGCTGAAATTACCTCACTGAAGAAGGCTCCTTCCATACCAATAGAAAGACTAAATTTTATAGACAGCATGGAAGAAATTCTGTATTTCTTTTTCATTTTCAAATTCATTTTCTTTGATATGAAAAATAGGCCAGTTTCCTCTAAACTATTTTGTTCCCAAACAGGCAAAACAATAAAAGCAGAGGTGGGGGGTAGACATAACCATTATCCCAAGAGAAATCTTACAGGTTTCTTCAAACAGCACTAACAAGTGTGTCATGTTCAGCAGTTGCAAAAGTTACTGTCTGCTAACTTGTTCATCACCAGGAGTTTCAGTAGCTCTTACTAATTATATAGGAAAAGGAATTAATGACAGATAAAACAGATTAGCTTCCTCACAACTGCTGGTCTTGTATATCTGATCAGCTAGGAAGTAGCAGCACACCATGAAAATATTTAATCACTGAATCATCTAATAAGAGAAAACAAAGGATGAAAAGAGCTACACATTGCTGAGGTTGAGTTAGTAAGATAATACAGTTGAAAATGATGAAAGAAGAGTTTCATTTTCATCCCAAGTCTTTCAGTTTAAAAAGACTTGGGTTTGATGTTGTCAACACAGCAATCAAATCAAGCTAGTAATCAGGGGAAGGAGCATCGCTGTGTCAGCTGAAGCTCCATGGGAGTCCCTACATTGTTAACTACTTAAGAAACACGTTGTCAGATCTCCCCTCCTTAACCATATTTACTTTCATATCTGCCCTGGATAGATATGAGTGTGTTACAGGAGCAGAAGTGACAATGCAGGACTTTCTTTCCTATGTAGAGAGGGCTTCCATCTTTATCAGTCTGCAGACTGGATAAGATTAGCTGAAAAAGCCAGACACACGCAGTCCTTCTATAAAAGCATATGTTGGAAATCAAAGTTCTAACATGGACAAGGACAAACTCTGTGACCTCTGTGCCTCCCAACTCGAACCATGCTTGATGTCAGTTTCTGACACCTTCCAAACTTAATTTTAAGAACAGAAAAGAGGACTGCGTGATATGGATTATTTTGTTAGGTCTCCATTCCTGTTTCCCTGTAATAAAACTCATATTAAGCATTGACTAGTTCGAACCTGTGTAACTGCTTACTCAAACGAAACCTCAATGCATCCATATGGACCTCTGCCAAAGGAAAATAGCAGATTTGGCCACCAGCACCTATGGTGCAACTCAGACAGGTCTATGCAAGGATCTGCTCAGTGGCATACAGTGACACAGTGTTACAGGCTGTTGCTTCAATCTATTTTTGAATGTCCTCTGCTCCAGTTACTCTGCAGTATCTAATTAAGTGCCCTTATGTCCAAAAACCTTCAACAAAGATATTCTACAAGTACTTTGAATATAAAGTTAGTATAGCAGATCAGCATATTAGTCAAACTAACATACAACGGACACTAACCCCTCCCATGGCAAAGAACTGTCAGTAGGAAAGATCTTTCCACTTTCTTCAGGATATGTTTACTTGATAAATATAGATTTGCAGAATGTTACTAGAGCACATACACAACTATTAGGTTTTTTAGCAACCAATATCCCTCTTGCAGACAGCAAAAGGTAAAGCTAAAAATGTGGTCTTGCAGAAATGGCCTAAAATAAAATAAAAGATGGGGAGGTAAGATGGAAGATGACGTAAATGATTAAGTTTGCATTTCACATGTTTAATTACTTCTAGAAACCAAATTCCCTATCAGCTACAAACACAATGTTTCACTCAACAGCAGGAAATCTTTAGGCATCCTGTCTGTCCAACAGGACTGAGAATTTTTGGGCTAAACTTCCACTTAGAGATTCTGTGTATGAAAGGCATGTATAAAATTGGGTCGTAGTTATGTGCTGTGACCCTTCATTGTGCAGCTTTGTGAAAGATTGATTAGAAGAAACTTTTCTCAGCAGGGATTAGGAAATATCTAGAGAAACAACTTCAAAGTCTGTCAAGCATATATAGGCTTAGAGTCTTAAGCAGATATTAAAAATAATTGTCCATCAGTCTTACTGAAGTTTTTGTTTTGACTTGGATCTCTGCTGATAAGCAAGACTTCTATGGAAAGAACACATAACACTATTCACCAGAAGCAGCAGATTCTTATAATGTTATTTTTGATTACAGACTACCAAGCACTAATAAAGTGGGTTTCTACAAGTTCAGATTGAAAACAGAAGTCTCTAGCAGTCACCTTTTAGAGACCAGTCTATATTGGACCTCCTATCATGTAATTGTAGAAATATGGTCTAAAACTTGTAAACCCACGGTTTTTTTCAGCAGTGAAGTTAAATTTGTTGGTATCATACTATAGCAAGCCTATAAATAACTGCATAGTAATTTGCATAGTATGAACTCAGGAAGACAAAAGCAACATGACCGTTATTGAGACAGCTGTCCAAGGATGTACAGGCAGCTTCTGCCCACACAACATCCTGCAGCAGCTCCAACAACTCCAGATGCAATTCATTTCCCAAACTTTAAACAAACGTATCCTAAACATGACATACTCCCATACAATCTAGGTAGTTAGATTCACTCAAGTCCTTTAATTAAGGAAGTGTTTTATCATTTTCCAAACCGAAATGGATGTCTTGCTATGAAGAAAAATGTTTCGTGTGAGGCAATCATTGAAATCTTCTCAAACACTGCTTTGGGGCAAAGGTGAAGGATGACATCAAATTTGGCTGGACTAAAATTGCCCCTGATGGAGATTTTATTTTTATATTGTGTTAGTGGATGTTCATTAAAGTCATATCAGCTGCTTATTGTGAGAGATTTAAAACACTTTGGTATCATATAAATAAAGTATCACAGTAATTCAAAGCCTCAGGGTTTTTCAGTAAGGACCTGTCAGGGAAAAAATGTATTGTATCAAGATAAGTCATTAGCTACCTAAGATATGTTTGATTATATGCATATTTCAAATGCAGCATTGGTTAATTACTTCATTAAACAAAGATAAGTTAGGCTGAACATCTTTCCTTTCCTTCTTCCTTTGTAACTGTAGGCACATTTGCAAATCAGGCCTGGACCCTCACCTTCATGCTAACATCTCCACACCTTGTAAGATGTCTGGAGGAATGAAAAGATGTCCTAAAAGTTTGAGGAGGATCCACTTGGTACAGATAGTGCAGAAGGCAGCCACAGAGCTGTCTTGCAATGGCCAAAGGTGTATCAAGCTTCAACAAAAAGAAAGAGCATCAGATAGATCCTCAGCAAGCAGCACTGCACACTCTCCAGTCAGTCACAAATCAGCCTGAAAAAGCTTCCAAGATTAAAAGAGAGCATCAAGACTATCAACATTACAGTCAGGGCCTTTCCAGCCTGGAGGACCAGACTATCCCATAGCCCCAGTCAGATTTAGAGAGCACTGATCTGCCCACTGATCTAAGGTATCAGCTGTCGGCACTTTGCTCCATTCACTTTGGCATTCAGGATGATTTTTGCTAGTGAAAAGGAGGAATTCAACACACACCCGATAAACCAACATTTCTCAAATCATACACATGCAAATTTAGCATAGATTACAAGCCATGCAATCAGTGATTCATTACTCTGTCAATACCTAGATTTCTGTCAAGACAGGAACATAAAATTCTCTGGTCTGTTTTCTAAATATCTTCTCAAGGAAAAAAGTTGCAAATTGCAAGTCACCAATTGCAACAATTATCTTTCAACTAGTAGTTGGGGAAAATAAGCCATCAAAAGACATCCTGTCACTCAAACGAGTCATTTATTTAAAACTCTACACTGCCTAAAACCATCTATAGATACCTACGCTACCTTTGCAGTCCCACTCAATACCATATGTCTTAGTTTTGAGACCTGATCATGCAACCTTGAATGAATCAAAACCTCCAGTTTGCTAATTTAGCTTCTGGTAAGAGTATATTGGTACAATTTTGTAGAATAAATGGACTCCCAAAATAAGTACCACACAGTAGTAAACTGTAAAATAGCTAATGTTCTTTTCCCTTTCCATTCTATTTTGGATGTACACATAATCATGAGAATATTCACATCCATTTGATACCCATTTCCAAAAGGTCACAGAATAATTAAGGTTGGAAGGGACGTCAGGAGTTTGTCTAACCTGCTCCTCAAAGCAGGTCAGCTATGAGCTTAGATCAGATTTTGATAGCTTGCAATGGTCAGTCAAGTTTGAATTCCACTGCACAGCTTTTTAATTACATATTTTATAGATTGTATAATAAAATAGAGTAATCATATCTCTGTGTTATAAGAACATCAAGATTTAAGGAAGCATGTTGTATCTTTTAAAACTATAATCCTGAAAAAATGTGAAAAATGTACTAGAGCAAACATTCCTTGCACATTCAGCTTAAAATCTCCTTTTTGATACTTGGCAGTTTGCATTTGTTTAAGAACCACTAAGACAAGTAAAAATAAGAAAACTGGTCATTTTCCAGTCCTCTTCAAACTACCCTCTGTCATTTCCTTTTAGTTTCAACACTTAAATATTTCAGTAGTCCATTTAACCATATGGTTGAGCTGTTTGCACATGAAGACATGGGCTTCATTCATTACCCTTTTTCCAAAGAGAGACTAAGCAGACGTTGACTGCGCAACGTCTCTAGATAAATTTTGTTTGTGTGGGCATTTGTATTCCAAGAGCACTGTCAACGTGACTTTTTTTCATCACATTATATTACTTTCTCTGTACAGTTGCCCTTTGTGTATTTTCCTTTTTTGAAAATACCTAAGGTATTCAAGCATATTTCATGTTAAAGTAGAAAGGTACAGGCAACAGTAAGAAGCCAAATGCAAGCAATAAACTGTGGAGAGAAGGCTGTTTCTTATAATATCTCTTAAATTACACTAAAGTAGAATGTTGCATATATGAAGCACAGTTGAGGCTATGTAGCATTCTGTACCACAGGAAATATGAATAATATTGACTAGGTGTTTCTTCACAGAATCCCCAGTCTGGTAGGTTTGATCCTGTTACCTAAGGTGTGCAGATGAATAAGCTATTTAAGAACTAACCTTTTCAAAAGGTTGGGTGAATTTCAACACCCTTGCCAGATACGGGACACAGCTGGTAGAGACTTGACCTTTTCAAGCAATACAATATATTTTGTGTAACAGCATTCTTGATAAGGAAAATTAGTTTACAGATTTATCACTACTATTGTACATGTGCATGTGCCTCAAACAGGTCCGTGCAAGCTTCTGCATGGGATAAAATATTAAGGAGAACATAGAAAGAACTACTGTGAAGGGTCATGTATATAGGGCACAAATACAAACTGGAAGAGAAAAGGATAAAGACAGAGGGAAATATGAGTCAGAGAGATCAAAGTAGCTTTAAAAGGGGCTGCAGAGGAGCCTGCAAGAACATGAGCACAGTTCCTTACAGAATCCTGCTCTTGTCCAGGGAACCAAGGTGAAATTGCATGGTTGAGTACATCTTCACCTCATTTTAGCAACAAGTTCATCAGGCACAGGAAGAAAAGTTAAAAAGACCTCAGAATACAGGTATTCCTTTACAAATACCACCAAATCATCCTCAGGATATTCCACATCCACTTTAAGCATTTCAGTGAGGACAGAGTTCTTGAAGGAAAGGAACATGTTACGTGGTTGTGTATAACAACCTATAAACACCAGAGTTAATAGCTTAGTTGTGAAAGCAGATTTATTTCTACATGCCTCTAAAAAATGATCTTTTTAAAAAATACACCATCTAAAATTGAAATTTAAAAAAAATTAAAAAACCAACAGAATAGTTGCTTGCACGTTTCATTTTTCTGGACATAGATTTTTGTTACATGATATGTAACATATATGTGTGTAATAGAGTTTTACATATGCATAAAAACAGGCATGCATTAGCAAAGCTTTAAATATCAGCACTGTTTGGGGGAGTCTGTTCTTGGTTTTTTCTTGTTTGCTTTTTTTTTTTAATGCTCCACTTACTTGAACACCAACACAAATCATCATATAAGAACAATGAGGTTTTACTGCCTGCTATTCTATTGAACTACTTCATTTACTTCAGTGTTAAAACTACAGGGGAAAAAATCACTAGGCCTTGTACCTACTAACTTTTCATAATTTATTTTCACAAACTTGGCATCCAGATCTAATCTTTTCAATCACATCTCCTTCCTGCAATTATCTTAATCTTACAACAGTCATAAAACTCTATTGAACACCTTTTAACTGCCTAATGCTTAGACAGAAACTCTTAGGTATTTCCCATAAATCCTGCATCATTCTCCACCATTCTTGTAGCCTATTCCCACTGTATCCCACTGCCAATTCAGAGATATTTTTGTGCAATCTCATTTCCATGCTCTTGCCTTGTTTGACAGTCATTCCATCTCAATATTATATTTCTTTGTCTGCTAAAGTCAAAAGGCAACAGGGTTTACTACAATGCCATCTAATTTCCTCTCCGAACATTACAGCACATGCAGCATTTAACGTGACATAGGAAAAGGAATTTAATCCTAGCACATTACAAAAGAAGCTCAAGCTGCAAAACTGAAATGTGATAAGGAGGCCTGAGAAAGTTTCCTAAGATTGGCAAGACTTACAACTAAGTGTTTTGGATGAACTCAAGATGCCCCAGAAGTTAGTCTTCTGTTAAAATACCAAAGTAGTAATGCAGACAAGGACTCAAGTTGAACCATGTAAGCTTGAAACTAAAGGTTAGCGTTCCTTTCAATTCAAATTGCCATATTTTAGTACTGTCAAATGAGAAAAGGCTAAAGTTAACTATGTCACCAGAAATATGAACGAGCCAGAGCAGCAGGGGAAAATGGGTACATTCAACTGACAAATCTGTACTGTGCCATTTCAGAATGAAAATCACTTTGCAGTTTTTCCACCTTTAGTATCTGCAAGCTGTTCTTACAATCACAGCAATAAGGGCTAGAGATGGCAAGTTCCTACTTTACCCAGTTATTGTATACTTCCTATATTAACCTGGTAGGACTGGACGCAAACCAAAAGGGCCTTTTGTCGGAGAGATTCCACGGACGATACAGTCGAACAGAAAGCTGATCTGCTCTCCTTCAGCACAAGAAAGGAAAAAAACACCAGCCCCTGCAAGAAAACACAACATAAACATGTGGTTTTCACCTGGATACGTTAGTAATAGAATTAGCTGAAACTGTTTATAATATCACAACCAAAAGAGAATTAAGTGCAAGCCATGAAAAGAATAAAAAAGATATGTTCTCCAGAGAAAATAAACAAAAAGAGAAAAAATCAGGTCAGTACACAAACTATATCATAATTATATATATAAATTCAGTAGCTACCTAATAATTTATGCTATTTTTCTTAGATTCAGGCAATTAAAGCAATGACAAAATGCAAGCTATACTCTCAACAGCTGTCTGGGTCTTCTATTCTTATTTACCTTCAAAATTTTGTAGGTCAAATCTCAGGTATGCAAGTATCAGGATTATTTAAAATGTCTTTATCGAAATGAAACAAGTTAATTCTACTTTTACCAAATTTTAACTAAAAGCCACTTTTTATATCCCAATGAGTCAAGATTTGGTTATATTGCTGGATTACACTATAAAATTTCCTAGACTAAGACCTATGTGTCTATTATTAACAAAATGTAACACGATTCCACAAGTTGTCACTAGATCTTTACCCTTTGCTCTATTCTGATATTTTGCTTTCCATTCATTAAGAATAGCCCCAAGCAAAATTAGAATGAGAATCACTAAATAAACAAACAAGTTCCAAGCTGCATGATATATGGCTACAAGGACAACACACAAGACTAGAAGTGCTCTGCAGAACATTTTATTTGAGAATTGTCAGTTCAAATATTAATTACATCAGGAGAAAAAAACATGTAGTTTACCTTTTTGATCATTTAAAACACCAGGCAAAAGACCACCCCAGTAACTAGTGACTTCAGGAAAAAAAACAAAACAGAATAACCAGATACAGAAGGAAATGAAATTAGTATATAGGCCTTGAAGAAGTGCTGTCAGTTCACCAGACCCATGGATGCTAGAAAACTACAATAATAAATCTTAGACCTGCACAAGGGATTTGCTTATTACTTTCCAAGGGTCTTGGGCACCAAATCTGGACATAAGTTTGACTTCTGTGTGTCTCTTGCCAATTCTGAGTGGCATTCATATTTTTGCCTATTTTACTTTAAGCAGCACAGCTAGTCTTGACCAGAATGCCTGCATCCCCATCAATTTCCACACGTCTTGTCATATCCAACAGGATACCATATTTCACTTAAGCAATGGATACATTTTTGAGTGTTTGACAAAGGGCTATGAAAATCATATAAAAAAACAAACCCATGGGCAAACACAATCTAAAAATGCACAATTAAAAAAACCACCTTAAATCTCTCTACTCTGTGTGAAAGCAGGTAGGGTCAGACACTTTTCATGAATTATTGCTCCTAACAGGTGCCAGACAATGCTAGAGCTTCAATTCTTTAGGTTACAGGACAGGTATGAACCACAGCAGCAAAGTTCATGGCAATCGTCATGTTGTCCAACCAGTATGCCTCAATCCTGGCCTTGAGCAAACCCGTTTGGAAGGTAGCTCAGGCTGCCTAGCTCAGGCTGCTCTTCTCTCTGGTGAAAATGACAATGGATGTTCCTATTGTTGCCAACTATGACATGGCCGTGACTATTATAAACAAAATAAGAATATTTGTAGTCTGCAGGACTATGTAGGAGGCAGCAACAGAACAATATCTGCAGGTAAACCCAAGCTGCAACCTACATAACCCAGAAATTCCAAATGTTCAACCATGTCTACTGCTTCTGGTTTTCAAATAAATTCCCATGTGTTATAGGGTTTCCCCTCTTATCATTTGACCCTTTCAGATATGCTGGCAGCTACTTCCACTACTCCAGAATGATATTTTAAGAGCCCCCTGCATAAGTCTTAGAAAGAATGAAAGGAAGACACACCTTATTTCATCAAAACATAAAAAAGATCACAGAAATACTTTTGCCTATCCTGCAACTAGCAGCAGCATACAATTTATTCTTTCAAAGGGCAACAGGGGTCCTACAAGTGCCTCTCTTCTAGGAGATGTTGTTAGAAACAGCTTAAGGCTGTTTCAAACTAGGTTCTGGAAGCTAATCCTGAAGTACTGGAATATTGCAGAGCCTAAATTCTCACAGCATTAACATGCCCTGTTATTACCCTACTTGAATTTTTTCACTCTCCATCAAAGAAAAGATTCTCCTGCAAACTGCTCATTTTAATCAGTGCACACTAATTGAGCTAGCAACTTAGGAAAGTGAGAGGTTCTTATTATCCAGCTTGTTCCTTTAAGTAAACCTCTCAAGGCCTAGATGCCCTTTTTTTTTTTTTGGAAATGGTATGTGTGATATAGCTTCAGCTACAGAGAGGCTGGGGGTAGACAAATTCTGCCCCCAAACTTAAGAGACAAACTTATTGACAGCAGTCAGAAGGAGAAGAAGGAATTTTCTTATCTCTACCAGTACTATTGTGGTGTTAAGAACAAGAGAAGTTCAAAATGTAAATGCTCATTTTCCTATTTAAAAATAAACCAGTGTTATCCATCTTGAAAATGCTCCTGGATTTAACATTTGAAATATCAGGTGGTTTCCCTCTGCCTGGATTGTGCACCAAAACCTTCAGAGTTAAACGAAACCTGTACTGAGTAACTACTTTTTCCCCCTTCAACATTTACTTATTTGTCCTATTCATCAGAAACTTCAGAGGAATGAAGTAAAAGTTAGGCACCTGAAGAAAGATCGGCTTTCCTTTTACCAACATTTTCTTGTTAAGAATAACCAGAGTTATATTTCCCTCTAGGTTCTATTTACAAAAAATATTTTCTTCTAGTGGCAGTATTTAATGAAATATTTAGACTGAACATATATTTTAATGTCATTATGCTTGCAGATGTGTCTAAGTGCTCAGTTAAAGGCATCAGCTCCTTTAATAAGATAAGCTTGAATTCAATTTGTGAAGCTTCCAGCTGTGGCAGGCTATTTTGTACCAAAATGAATATGTTGTTCTTTCCTTTGAATACACAGGGGCAAGGAAGAGGCAAACACTCACACACACACACCCCCCATGGCAACTGAAGGTTCTCAGCTATAAGATCAACATTTCTTAAGAAAAAAGAAACTTTAATATAATGCTTAACAATGTAGTGGGACCCTTTCCTAAATACTTGTCTGTTATTTGGATCACCTGTAACAAAAACAATAACAAAAAAAAAAAAACCCAAAACAAAACAGGTACAAAGGAGAGCCAGAGATGAGCTCCTGTAGATAAACAGCTGAGTTTGTTTAACCCAGCAAAAGTGACAGAGAGCATAAACAAATGCTCTATAAATATTTATGGAGGTAAGCATCAGGGAGAGAGAACAGGAAAGAGAAAATTATGCTAAAGACAATATTGGTACAACAATAATCTAGGGTAAAAGAACACATAAATTTAGGTCAGAAATTTTAAAAATATTTTAAAAATCATAGATATAAAAGTATCTAAAAAACTCAAGATCACATTTTAAGCCTGATTCACAATTTGATTCTTCTTTAAATATTAAAGAGTCCTGACAACACTAGTGTTCAAAACACTGTTAGATTATTTGTGTACACCTCGCCACAAATTGAGACCACTTTAATTAATGGTATATCAAGAAATGCATAATATCTTCTTGGAATCAGAAAAGCTTCCCTTGAAAGATAAGAGATCATATTTGTTGCTCTTTACACCTGTATCATTTTGCACCAGAAATCTCTCTAAGCTTAAGGAAAACAAAAAAATGGCACAACATAGGAAACTCAGAAGCTACAAGCTCCAGCACCTACACTCACCACTTTCACACTTGTATCATCCATCCATATTTCATGCTACATGTTTTTTATACAACTGGTACCCTGATTGATGGATTGAACAATTTAGGTTTTATGCAATGTGGAGATACGATACATCGACACTCAATAATCTCAAATCAGTTTAAATACTTGGAGCACAGAAATTGCATCAAATCTAGAACAAGTGACTGAAGAAATGTCACGATTTAACTAAAGAACATAAATGAGGGGCTATTTATATACCCTGTTATTTCTGAGCTTTCTTAAGACAACTCAGATTTAACTTAAAAGCAGCAAACACAATCTAGTGGTGGACTGAAGCGGCAGTTGGAGTGGCAGTTGGAGCAGGCAGGGCACAGAGAGGAGCCAGAGATTAGCCAGAAGACGCTGAAGGCCACGTGGCCACCAGGCAGTAGGTTAAAGCTGCACCAGGTGCTGCAGCAGGCAGGATGGATGCTGCCACCCAGCCAGAGCCGCAGCGGGTGCATGCAGCGCCCCAGACCCTGGGCTGCAGGCAGTACCCCCTCCCACTCCAGCTCGTGCCTCTGTTACTGGCTGCACTTGTGAAAGCTGCACTCGAATAGTGGAACTCCTTCATATGTTGGAGGAGTTACAGAAGGAGCTTGAGAGGCTGAGGACCATCAGGGAATGTGAGAGGGAGATAGATCATTGGAGCAGTGCCCTCTCACTAACTCAGCGGACTGCTGGAGCTGGTGTGTCTGAGCACCATCCACCTGCAAACTGCAAGGTTGGGGTTACAAGAGATGGGGAATGGCAGTAAGTTCCTGCCAGACGAAGGAAACCTGCTCCTCTACTTTGAACTCTGTATCATCTCCACAATACTCCTCTGCAGAATGAATCTCTTGTTCAATCTCCGATAACACTGCCTAGAAGGGCAGCAATTAATTACTCATTTTTAGAAGTACAACACCCCTCTCCTGTTTACATTCCAAAGCCAATGCTCACACTTGCCCTGTCTCCAGCTTTAAGGTCTCCCCTATGTTTAAGGTTAAGGTGCCATCTTTCATCGCCCCTCTGTGGGTGCACAGCCCANTGATTCACCTTCCCTGGAGGTGTTTAAGGCATGGGTAGATGAGGTGCTAAGGGGCATGGTTTAGTATTTGATAGGTAATGGTTGGACTCGATGATCCAGTGGGTCTCTTCCAACCTAGTTGTTCTATGATTCTATGATTTGGCAGTGTTGAGTTAGCAGTTGGACTCAATGATCTTAAACGTCTTTTCCAAGGTAACGATTCTGTGATTCTATGAAGATAATCAGCACAAATAAGAAGGCAAAATGCTCAGTTCTAGAAGTAAAACAGGCATTTTCTAAATTCTTTGGTTCACACAGGCACCAAAGAAAGATCTCTCCACACAGAATGGGTGATCTATAAGCCAGGACGTTTCATTTTGATCTGCAAATATCCCTTTTGTGCTTTCAAAAATGAAAGCCAGAACTGAAGTCATACCCAATTATCAACATTGTAATGAAAAACAAATATACTAAGGAGTCCTAGGTTTCTATTTCTTCTACCTAATCACAGTGTCCCTATCAAAACTGCAGTATATCTAAGAAATAGACTCTTCAATGTGTGTTGCAAATGCTTTATTAGTCAGTGATAAACAGTTCTAGAAAAGGTATGAAAGAAAAAAAAAATCATTCATTTATTTATTTGCTTTAAAGATTAATATAAATCCTGGAATCCATCATTATTTTCTGCTAGTCATTTCCACCTTTGATTAGACCTCACAATATTATTTCTGTGAAATATAGCTAATGAAAGTCTAAATAAAAAACATGCTTGGAATTCACAGATATTCCATTTGCAATCAGCTATATACAAGAAAAAAAAGCCATTAATTGAAGTCCTTATTAGTAAGACATTACTGTCTTCTTCCTTTGAGACAGCTGCATTAGGATCCAAAGGAAAAAACAATGCTAACGTATCACAGTGCTGCTGCACCTCTTCCTCAAAAAAAATTACAGACTCTGCTTCCCTAGAGAGTCTCAGAGCCACCAATCACTCAAATAGTTAAGTCTTATATTCTCCCATTTGAGGAATTACATTAATTCATATAATTTGTGTAATCTACCTAATCACTGTTAATCTTATTTTAAAATTGCTTACTGTTTCTATGTCAGGTCCCTTACACTTCTTTTAAAATTATATAAATTTTCCATAGTTAATTTTTTTCAGATTTCATTAGTTCAAAAACTAGTACTCTACACAAAATAGAAAGATCAGCTGCTTTTTAAGAGAAAAGAAACACTCTGTGGTTCAACTTTGGGAAATTTTCTCCCTGTAAGATTTGTTCAAAATTATGTTCTTTGCTTTCAGTTAATAATTTAAAAGTCATCCCAAAATTATGCCAGCATAGCAGTGCACACATTCATTAGAAGTCCAGCTTGCATTTAAAGTGGCACTTGCATACATAAACAGGAAAGAACAATCATTTTTTTCCATATGAAAAAACCCCAAACCTGTTCAAACCAAAACTGCAGGTGTTGGCAGACCTGTAACAAGCTGCAGATTCAAGTTTAATCTGGGTCAACTGCACTATTCACAAGAGAGGTGGAAAGGTGTCTACATTGACTCTTCCTTGTATTCTTTAGCCATTTATCTAGCTCACAGTCTAAACCGCACCACTAAGAAATAAGACACTTCTGTCACAGTTCCCCTATCAATTTCTAACCGAAACAGAATGACCTCCAAAGAAAACACATTTGTTTCCCCAGAGTCTATACCTATAACTTATCCCTTCAGGTGATGGAAACCCTTCTTCAACCCCAGCCTCTGAATTAGGCAAAGAAAGATTTAAACCAGAATCTTCCACATTGAAAGCAAGTATCTTAATAAAGAAATCTGGAAATAACAGTTGAGTCAATACTTACTGTCTTTGTGACTAAGCTCTGTAATTTTCAATAGGCAAAATAAAAAACCCTCACTAGAATAAAACAGTCAAATTATTTTCCTTCCCCTTCTTCCCTAGATTTTGCCAGAAATCCCAAGGAAGAATATCTTTGGATTTGGATCAGCTCTGAAAGCTTCTGATTTTTTAAGTTTAGTGATTGAAGAAATCCATTATTTTCACATATTTCAGTAAGCAAGTCAAATAACTTCACAGCCAAATTAGCAATCTGCAGACCCGCTTGCGCTCATGCATCACCAATTCAGCACAGCTGCAAACTCTGCTTTTGAAGTTAAAACCTTATTTTTCTAATGATGTGTAAGATATTATACTAGCTGAATGATCTTTCCTTTTCAGCTCTCACATAGGAGCTTTCCATTTTATAATAACTGAAGTGAGAATGTGAGAAGTTCTAAACTGGACTTTGGAACAAGAGATTTCTCCACATCTAAAGGAGTATCTTAGCTGCCTTCAGTTGCTTGCTTGCTTTCATTTCAACCTCATGAATCTCATGGTCCAGTAAAGTGACAAAGCTACTAACAGGGAAGGGAACAGTTTTAGGAACTAGAAGTCCTCTGTGGGATTTACATATCAGCATTTTCACAACCACAGCCTTGCTACCACCCATAACCTCAAGTCCCTGCATCACTCTCCCTTTGCAAACAATAAAATAATCAATCACAATTTAATCTGAACATTAAACCATTTTTTCTTATCTCTTGCATGCTCCAAGTTGTAAAATTCTATTACCTTATTTATGCCCCATGTCCAACAGCAGCAGCTGAGTAAACATCTTCTGAAGAGCCACAGGGCAATGTTAGTCAGGACTCCACATAGTCACATTTTTACTGAACACCAGAATTGAAGCCTGTAGAAATCTAGTCAGTAGAACAGACCCTCTGATATGAAGCTGTTTGCATGACAAAGCAGCACAACTGGTTCTGCAAACTCCACTTTGAATAAGACTAGCATTTATATTTCTACAAAAGGTACCAAACAATTTTTAGAAGACAGGTTCCATTTGTACTTACAGAAGCCACACCTGGTTCCCCCTTCAAAGATGAATCCATTTGGGACTGCTCCATACCGACGCAGATCTGAGAGCTTCCACTGCCCCATGACACTAGGAGGAAGGTCTTTTACAAGGACGAGAATGTCATTGCAGAAATGCAGGGTAGCAGGCCCAGTCTCTAGCTTAGTGCCAGGTGCTACAAAAACTTGAAATCTATGAACTATCAGATAAGGAAGAAAGAAAAGATTACTACAGAAAATAGAAGTGAGGTATCCTTGAATTATATTTTATATAAATCATTCTGTTCAGCTGTGTTATGTGGACACACCACAAGGTGTGGTGGTCTAAGTAGAGTCCAGAAAGCCCTATGTGAGTAGCTATGAGCTATTATTCTCCACTATGCCTGTTTAGGATTAGAAAAAAACATGTCTTGCGTTAATGCTACAAATGATTAACTTGTAATGCTACATTAATTTATCCTATATCTTCCAGGCTACTCCCTGTCTCAAATAAGTCAGTTCTCCAGCCCACACTTCAATTCTTCAATTACTTCTTCCATCCTTGCATAACTACATGCCTCTCTTTTCCTTCGTGTATGCACACATACACATAACACCGTGCCCAAGAGCAAGCCAAGGTTCAAAGAAGCAGTCAGATCCTAACGAAAGCTCTGTCACTGACTTATTTCTGACCTTTAATAAACCACTTTACTCTTTCCCTAGCAATGAAGTGGGGAAAACAGCATTTTTCCACCTTTGTGAATCTTTAGTTAATTGGTGATGGTAGATGCCCAGGCACTTAAAATTACTAGGAAATTAAGTAATTCATAGGTAACAAGTATTCTTAGATGTCAGCTAATTCTTCATATTTCACAGCCTAAACTACCAAAGAGGGGGGGAAAAAACTAAACACCTGTCTCTCATACAGGCTTTATGAGGAACAGCTGAGAGAGCTGGGGGTGTTTAGCCTGGAGAAGAGGAGGCTGAGGGGAGACCTCATTGCTCTCTACAACTACTTGAAAGAAGGCTGTAGAGAGGAGGGTGTTGGCTTCTCCTTCCAAGTGACAGGGGACAGGACAAGAGGGAATGGCCTCAAGCTCTGCCAGGGGAGGTTTGGGCTAGACATTAGGAAAAAAAATTTCACAGAAAGGGTCACTGGGCACTGGAACAGGCTACCCAGGGAGGTGGTTGATTCACCTTCCCTGGAGGTGTTTAAGGCACGGGTGGACAAGGTGCTAAAGGTTGGGTGCATGGTTTAGTGTTTGATAGGAATGGCTGGATTCAGTGATCCAGTGGGTCTCTTCCAACCTGGTTATTCTGTGATTCAAGTTTACAAAATTCAAGTTTAAATCCCAACTACAGTGTCCCCTACGCTGCAATGGTCCTTACCTAAAGTAGCAGCTGTTCTAGGCTGGTCTCCCATCTCCTCCCCCAGAGCTGTTGCATTCTGAATAATAAGCTGCTGGGAGCGCTTCAAGTGCTCAAATCTCACAGTGTTTCAAAGGAAGCAATTTAAGTGAGTAAGCACCTAATTCTGAAACACCTGTTTTGACCTCCACTACTCCTCTAGTTTCTTTCACCTTGTGATTAGGGGAAAAAAAAAAAGAAAAAAATGCACTGTAGCACAGAGAAGCATCAGGACTGTCACATTTCCAGTCAAAGGTTTTTAGTGGAGCATTTACCAAGAAGCACACAGATTTAGCTTTTGGTTATCCATCAAAGATAATACAAACAGCTACCTGCCTACGAAATCTACAGGGTAACTTGCAGGTAGCCTCACTTCTTACAGCCATTCTTCCCTGTGCTTCTTCAAGCATCATGAATCACAGCTAGGTCTGAGTGTTGCTTCTCATCTAAATACTTGCTATATTCTTAGTTACCATCTTAGCTGTAAGCCAACTCCTCATCTATGATGTGCATTGGTTAAGTTCCCTAAGGCTTCAGCAGAATTAGCCACAAAGTCATTCAAGTGAAATGTGTGAGGAGACAGAGATAGATCTAACTAACCACAGCTCTGCTTACAGCTTTGCCAGTGGTACTGCTACAGAGCAAATCAGCAGTCACATGAGGTCCCCTTTTGGGCATGCAGTTGTTACACAACCTGCTTAAACATAAACTATGAGAAAGATATAAAAATCATCTTGATGAAAAACATTCAGTAGGAAATCTTGAACATCATTTGGATCCCTCTGCCCAGATCTTTACTGGCAATTAAAAGATGAGATAGGAACAGAAGCATCAGAGTTCTTTTTGTCTCATAAATGCGGAATGAAGCTTACTCTTCACAGAATCAGCTGCAAGTTACAACAGCTGCCAAAACCAAAATGCTGCAGGCTCAGGTTCTAGACCACAATTTAAAAAAGCATCCTATCCAAATCTGTATAAATCTAAAGTAGGAGAAAATCTAGATCTGGACATGAAGCTTTTGCCATATGCTGCATTCTTGGTCAATTGGAATTATTTTCAAAATTCTCCCCAGCCATCTACTTCTACTCTGAAAAAAAAAACCCTAATTCATAACATACAGAGCTGAACATACCCATGAAAAAAGATACTGTTTAAGTTCATCATCTCCTTTAGCTAATCTTTTCACCTTCACAGCTATCCACTTCCTCAGCATGAGTTATGGGCTCAAGCACTCTTCTCACATCTCAACCTCAACTCATTCAAACCCACTGTTTTCTTTTATCCTAGTTCTTTTGTTCCAGGAATCACATCCACATCATCTGCTAAAAATGAAAAGTCACTGAGAACACCAGTGCAAACACTTCCATTCTGTTTTCTTCATTCAAGAAAAGCATCAACTCCTTTGACTTTTTTTTTTTTTGCTTCCCAGACTCTGAGGTCATCTGTCCATAGCCTATTTTTATCATCTAACCACCCTGCTTCAAAGGCACACAAAGGCACCCTTACTATGCTCTAAGAAAAAACTCTGCTCTCCATCCTTTCTTCATCTAAGTTTCTACTTTATTCTGTCTACTTAAACTACATTTGCTTTGAGTTCTTTCTCCTCACTGAACCTGAACTAAAAGATAAAATCCTGAAAAACATTTCTGCACTCCAGTCTATCCTTCTTCCCTAAAGCACTTCAGCAATTAATGTTCTACAGTTATTGCCAATTTCAACCAATTATACGTGTTTTCTTTCTTCATTTATTCACCTCCACACAAATCCTCTCCATCTTTACTTCATAGCTACACATATCGTCTTCCAATAGGCTCTATTCCTACCTCACTGCTTCTGTACTCCTGTCACACCTATAAGCCTCACACCCGATCAGTATTAAATACCCTCTTCATCCCAGCACTGCATCAGTGCAAGATTACAAAAACCAGACCTATCCTGTCAAATTCAAACTCTCCTTCAGGCTTTAGTCTGTGCTATATGTAGATCCCAAGTCTGGTAAAGTAATAGAACCAGAACACAATAAAGCTACTAAGCATACCAGCTACTACAGCTCCTCATGCCTATATTGTTCAGAAACTCCCCTCTAACCTTTCCCCTTATGCACGTCTTCATATTTGGTAGCTCCAAGTGGTACATTCATACATCTGATATTTCTCTGATGCATCTCTTCTGATAATTTTACATTCTATTACTATAAAATTCCCAGGCCATCTTTCCATATATGTTCTGTAAAGGAATGAGTCCACAAATGCAACAAATGACAAAGTGTTCATAACAAATTATTAGGATGGCTAATGTGTCTCCCATACACCTACCCTCTTTCCCTAAGTATGACTAAACAAACATAAGACAGATACCACGGATTACCAATACTATTACTCCTTGTTCACCACTACACATTTTAGAGCTGCTAACCAAGAAAATAAAACAAAAGGTTGCATAATAATGAAGTTAGCTGAAAAGAATATATCTGATTGTATTCCTTATCGCAAGATGTCTCTTCCTGAAAGGGAACACTAGCAGCAATAAGCATTACCAGTGCAACATCAAGTAGGCAACTCCAAAAACTGGGATTGAACTAGCTAAATTCAACTCAGGACCATGCCTCTTTTAACTCAGGCTCCCTTTGAATCCTGTTGTCAAAACCCCAAGCAAATTGTGGGATCAGGTGTAGGAGTCTGATCACTTTGCTTGAAAGCTACATACATGCAGTGCCAAAAAATAAAAAAAACTAAGTACTGTAATCAAAACCTATCATAAGGGATACCTACTTTAAGATGTAAGGGGAAGACCAATCTCTTCACTCTCAAATAAGTGACAGTCTTTTCCTTAACTGCACTTTATTTGCATTTTAGCTATTCTTTCATTGTTTTTTTCCCCAGGGGTAAAAAAGAAAAGTGCAAGAAGACAAAGTTTACCTTCCCCCAAACTGTGGCGGATTCGTACATCCCATGCATACATTGTTTCCTTGTTCTCAAATCCCAGCATCACAACTTGAGAGAGACAGATGATCGCAAGAGTATGATTTAAGCCCTCATAGGAGAGCCCAGGATCCAAGCCACAGATGTCTTCTAAGGTCATGCTGCTCCTCTCCTTATGCCCTTTTGCTCGTTCAGACTTATCCTTGTACACCAGCATGAGCAAACAGTCTAAAAGAAGCAAAACTGTCAGAGATGAGGAGGCAGAACATAGAACACAACATATTTCTCAGTACTCTGCTTAAACATAAAGGTGCTTTAGACAACTGCAGGGCCAGTCTGACCAGCTTCCCTCTCCCACTCCCGAGTATTTTGCAGTCCTTCTTGGAGCAAACACTGCAAGCATGTTTCAAGGGTAATTTGCTGGGTAAAAGGGTAAAAGACTCAAAAATCAGGTGTCAAGTAAAAGCTCCTCCCTATTTTACTTTCCAAAAATCCAGTAGTTTTCCAAATACTCTCTGGAGTCTGCAAGGGACTGGCTCATTAACTCTGAATATTAGGAGTTACTCTAGGACAGCGGTTCACAATACAAACGCCAAAAATCTACAGGCTATTGTCATCTGTATTTCCATTAGAACATACTGAACCACAAATGAAATTCTTTCAGTAGTTCACAGATTACTCAGCTACTAAACGGTGAGCAGACTGCACTGCCAAATTGCTAGTGTCAGCTCAGATTTCCTAGTTAAATGCTACACAGTAGCCATTGTTAAATAATCATTATGTGCCACACCTTTCCTTTGTTATCCTTTTAAGTATTTGCTTTGGTCACCATTTCTTTTTAACCCCTTCCTAGAGGTGTTTATTACACAGCAACTGCAACAGAGGAAAGTAATTCAAGTACTGTGACCCCATGGGAAAAACACATTCTGCAAGCAAACCCAAAAGACATTTGAAAGACTAGTCCCACCTTTGCATTTATAAGAGCACTCCTCTTCCCCCTCGTTCCCTTCCTATCACATAGCACTTGTAAATTAAATTAATGGTCAATATTGAAGCTGCAACATCCCTAGTTTAAGCTGGCTGGCATAACACAAAGGAGAAAGCCTTGTACACCATTTTACAGGGTGCAGTGCTCCGAGCCCTGGCGAGGTGCCCCTTGGTGTGCAGATGGGCAAATGACTGATGGGCAAATCTCCAAAGAGGTGAAAAAACTGCTGACTGAAGCAGAGCTTTGCATGGACTCCCAATTGTTTTTCTGCACCTGTTAGTGGAAACAGCTGCAACTATGAAATTTAAGCATTCCACAATACAGTTGTGTGTCTGAAGAAAGAACAGCTATGGTTTACAGAACAAGAAGAGCAAATCACTGGGGGAGGGAGGGTGTTCTAGTAAACTTGCCTAATTTTGGTAGAAAAATAACAGTATTTTTTGAGAAATAAGCTACATTATCAGTCAATACATTTTCAAAGCAAGCTTCTTCATTTTCTTCTGCAAACTTGGCTTACTAATGTTAGAAAAACCAAGCCCATATTCACACAGCTAGATACTAGCTCTAGTTTCAACAGATGCCTAGATAAGTTCAACAGATTCAACCCAGATGCAAGCACTTAAGACACTACCACATAACCATAAAAACTCAAATAAAGAAGTGTAAGGTCTGAAAAAGCTTCAATTACTGAGAAACTTTGTTTCTACCAGCAATGACCAAGAACAGATGCCATGATCTATTCTGCAACAATGCAGATTCACATTTCCTGAGCGCAGGTAACATTTAACCCTGAAAGGATAGACTTCAGGGCCCAAATGTTTTCCCTGTTAGGAAGTGATGGGGAAACCTGAAACCTACTTTTCCCTCTCCAGCAGTAAAACATCAACTCCGAATAGCATTTTCAATTTCCCCTTCAGAAGCATGGAAATGATTTTTTTAATTCAAAATGTCATTTTATTTTTAAATTGAAGTGATACTTTATGTCAAAACACTGATCAAAAATAACTACCAAGCTTACACTGCCAGCTTTTTTTTTAAAGTCACAATCACCCTGAAGTAATAATAATAATTGTCAGATAAAAAACTTTAAAAGGCATTTCAAAAAGGAATCAAAACCGAACAGCCCTGCCTTGGAAAGTCACCAATGGTTTTGGTCGGCACCTGGGATCCCAGGGAGAGGAAACCCAGGTCCTGTCAGATAAATCAGACACCCGGGCACCGGCTGAGGCCCGAGTCCTATTTTGGGCCACCAGGCTATTGCCAAATAATTTATTCCCCCCTCCTCTGATTAAAATTTGATTCTATATGATATATAAAAATATGATTCTATATTAAACATTAGGAAAAATTCTGCCACCAAAAATTTTAGCAGGCACCGGCAGAGCCTGCCCAGGGAGGTGGTCGAGTCTCCATCCCTGGAGGGGTTTAAAGGAAGGGCAGATGAAGCTCTTACGGGTACGGTGGGCAGCCTGGTCTAGGTGGAACTCAATGTTCTTTAAGGTCCCTTCCAGCCCAAGCCATTCTATGATTTAGCAGTGGACACATACACTTGGACTTATGATCTCCGAGGTCTTTTCCAATCAAACGCTTCTACGATTCTAAAAATAACGGAGGGAGCAAAGAGGCAAAGGCGGGGAGGCTGGGGGAGCGTGTCCCCCGGCCGCAGCCCCCCACGCCGGGTCCCCCCAGCCCCTCTCTTACCTGCCACCGGGGAGGGTTTGCGCAGCACCAGCCACCTGCTCTTCCACTGCAAGGAGAGGCAAAAGGAGAGGGTTAGCCGGGGCCGAGGGAGGGAAGAGCGGGCTCCCTTCCCTCCTGAGAAGAGGTCGGGGACCCCCGGCCGGGCCGAGGGGGAGCCGGGGTGCGGGGAACCTTTTTTCCATCTCTCAACTTGACGTGACCCTCCGCCACCACGGAATCCGTCATCTTCAGTCATGATTCCGGACAGCTGCGCCCGGGCCCGCTGCTCCCTCCCCGCGCTCTGCCCGAGGGGTCACTTTCAAAATAGCTTTAGTAGGGCCCGGCAAAGGCCCAGAGAGCGGCGCGGCCGGCGCCGAGGGCCGCCCCCGTCCTACCGGGCAGCGATAGCGGGGAAAGGGGGCCCCGGGAGATAAAGGGGGCAGCTGGAGGGATGAGGGGGAAAGGGGGGCCCGAGGGGTTGGAGGGGGAAATGGGGGAGCGGGGNTGCGGGGGAAAAGAGGGTCTCGGGGGGTTGAGGGGGAAAAAGGGGGGGGGGGATGTGGGGAAAAAAAGTGGGTCCCGGGGGATGCGGGGGGAAAGTGGGATCCCCGGAAAGCTATGGCGAGAGGGTCCTGCGAAGTGTGTGGGGAAGACGGATTCCAGCAGAGCCCCGGGGGAATGGGATCCCAGGAAACTCTCCAGGGGTTCTTTATTTATGTATTTTATTGTGTTGGGAGTTGTTTGGTTTTTTCTAATCATTAATACTGTCTCTCCAGCGGGAGTCGCCACCCGCAGCTCCCGCACGGCGGAGTCGCTCGGGTTCCGCTCCGGGTTTTGCCGCTGCCCCCCAAGGCAGCCCCGCGGCCGGGGGCGGCGAGAAAGCCCGGAGCGGATTCCCCTCGCCCTCCGCATCCGCGGAGCGGGGCCTGGTGCCGGCGGCTCCCTCAAGTTTCCCCTTTCAAACACTGTAATTCCCCCCCTGGCAGCCAACTAGCCCAGATGAAAATGCTCCTTTTTCCCCTTGCAACTGTCAGCCGTCTTACACCAAACCTGGAACAGCTACTACAATTAATAGAATAAGACATGTTAATGATGTCCTTAGATTTATTCCAACAAGCAATGGACTAATTAGAGTCCATTATTCCAAAAATACTCCTAATGCATCAAATTTGATGGTAATTGGTTCAGCTTTTGTTTTTTTACACAGCACAACAGCACATTTTTCTTTCAATAGCAAAATAAAAGGGTTTGGAGGGGTTTTTTTGTTGGGTTTTTTGTTGGTTTTTGTTGGGATTTTTATGTTTGCATTTATTTCTTCCCTTTAAATTGGTTGGTTTGCATGAAATAACATATAATTTAATAAAACCATCTTTAAGGGTGTTCCATAATGAATTAGGGATGTGTTTGTTCAACTGGCTTTGCATTCTAATTCACTTTCAATAGCAAAAATATCAGACAAAATTTCACTAGTGAATTTAAGTTGGATTTTCATTTTAAGCAAAGCAATAAGCACTTAAAGGAGGAGAAAAATACAGAGGATGTTTCCAGGGGTTAACACTCAACAGAAAGTCAGAAGGTGGTGCACTGCTCCATAAGAATGTGACCAGTCAGCGGTGTGAGAGGTCAGGTAAGGACATTTCAATCAACCTGGATGTTTCCTTGCCACTCTTAATCTGGGTTTGTGGATTTAATGCAGTGCTAGTCACCATACATCAGATGCTTGATTGGTGAAATTTAGTTCCACCAGGTCAATGCAGTAACAGTGGACAAGCAGTCTGCTTTGAAAGCCACAAATTGATTTCAAGGCATTCAGGTTACAACAGTATCGACTGAAGAGTTGCCATTTATACCTTTGAAGAAAGAAGATAGACTGTTTCACTGTGAACATTGAATATATTTTAAAATAATGTTCTATTGATGGTATTGGTGTTGCTTATACTCATATGGGCAGCACAGACTTTGAAAACAGGACAGCTGAAAAGCGCTACACAAATTGTCAGAAACACCATTCTAAGAGCCACTTTCTTTACAGCAAGAGAAGACTAAGAGAGAATAGATACAACACAAACCTGCTAGATTAAAAGCAGGCGCGATGTGCGTGGATATTAATTTCAATGTGAAATTGAAGTCACAGAACATATATGGACATCCAGAAAGGCTTAAGCTCTGTGTAGAAACCTGTTCCAAATGAATCCCTTCCAATGAAGATTAAACAGTTCATGCTTATTTCCTGCTTGTCTTTCAGCAACAGGTAGAGTTAGTCTTGTTACACAGTCACATTCAATTTGTGGAGTTAGCAAGCCAGATTTCTACTGCAAAAGGCCAGGAAGCCAAAGGGAGACAAGAGCCTTCAACTTGTTTTGGAATCAAGACCCCAGAGGTTGATCAGTTTTCCACACTAGTGTTTACTGAAAATCATATCTAAACTCTTACATCTCTCTGCTGGTAATGTTGTGTGGCGCTTGCACAAAACTGGGAGCATCACCAACTGAAATCAATCCTTATGCAGAGATTTTCAGAAGCCTTCCAACAAAGAAGTGTTATTTCATTTTTCTACCAGCTCTCAACCTGTTGAATAACCTACAGAGGGGTGCGATGATTGTCATTTTAAACATAAGAAACTAAGTCCAAGAAACAGAGGGTAAAAACTTTTATTAAGCATTTCCCTTCATTTATATAGATTAGTGTTGTTACCTATTTGTACTTACACAAATTCAGGATTATTTCTCCATACAAAGTTCCTTTTAACTGCCAAAATCATTCACCGCAATGAAGAAGCCTATGAAAACACTGCCAATACTATAAAACAAAACACAGACTGAGTATCCAGGCACCTCTTTAAGATTCTGAATCTTAATGCATAAATTTGCTTGAAACACTGAAGAGAATTCAAAAACATTCAGAGAAGAAATACATTTCACATCAACATTTCCAAATGTACACATCTGACTTGGCTAGAAGTTCCATGTACTAAAAAAGAAATCCATAATTTTCTATTCTTCTATATCAGACTAGGATTTCTTGTCGAAGAGTTTTCGGTCTTTTTGCTTACATACCTGTGTCCACAGCCTCTAAACAGCTATATATTGTAATAATTTCTTTGATTGTTCCCATTACAATTCCATAGACCATGACAGCAAAGCCTGTCATTTATAATATCACCAAGGCCCCAAGAAAAATCTCAAGCTGCTCCTCCAGCCATCCAGTTTAAAAACCTGTGAAGATAAACCTCTTTTCTGAATTATATAAACAGTTGAACAACTTGCTAGTACAAAATCTACGACATCTTCAAAACACTGTCAAATTTCAGAAACATTTAAGCATTAATCACTAAGATGAAGTATTTCCACTGCTATTCCCAGGCTGAGGAGCAGCTCACAGACTGCAAAAGGTCCTAATTCTATCAGCCTGAAATCAGGTCTCCAGCTTCCAACATTTCCAAAAAATCTTTGTGCTCCCCAGAGGTGTTGCATTAACTTTGCTGGAAAATTGCTCAGAAGATTCATCAGAGCTCTGAAGTACGTTCCTGGATTTATGTCAGTGGAACATAAAAATATGCTTCCATATTTGATTGAATCAAAACCTAACCCTTTTTTGTTTTTCCCCCAGAACCGGTTTGTTGCAACTGGCTGAGGAACACTTTCACCTATGTTGCTGTGTTGTTGTCATTTGTCCTTCAACTTCAAGAGATCATTTCTGGGAGAAATGGAATGTAATCTTTGGTGCTCCTCCCATTTCTTTTTTTTTATCTCATCTGAGAATACAAGGATGATGTTGTTATAGGTTGGTTGGGGGAATGACAGCTCCACCAGAAACTACACAAACATATTCAAATCACTTTTTATGTGATCTCCAAGAAGACAAACAGTTGTAGATGTTTGGTTTATTAAGTCAAATAAACAGTCTCGTATATTAAGCAACCCGGAGCCCTAAAATTCTAGATGAAGGATGTTGACATCAGATAGAGCAGGCCTACTTTTGTTGGCCTGGTTTAGAATTGCTAAGAATTATTGTGACAGTTTTCATACTAGCTTGTAATAAAATAATTATGCCACTTTAATGAAACCAAAAGACTTCTTAACCCTGCTTTGAATGTTAGCCTATTTAACTGCTCAGCTGTTTTTTCGGGGGGCTATTTTTTCAGTAATCCAGTTTACATAGTTCGTCACTCTTGTATATACTCCAGGTTTGTTGACTCTGCCACAGCCATCTCCCCAGCTGATAACTCCATAGAGGTAAGAGATTTCATTTTTCTCACAGGCCAGAGGTCCACCAGAATCTCCCTGTGTTAAAAGTAGGCAAAAATTACCTAATATAATAGAAATAGGTCAGTCAAGTCCTAAATTAAGATTGTTTGCATGTGAGACTTAAACTTTAAAAAAGTAATAATATGGAAGCAGCAATCTACTGAAGTTTCATTATACAAAAGTTTTTTAGTTATACTGACTGCTAATATGAAGGTGGGTTGTTGTTTTTTTTTAATTCCACCTTGAACAGAAGTATAAGAATATCGGATTTTGTTTAAAAATCTGAAAATATTTTGGATTGAGTCACCTACGGAAGAACATGACTGATTTGGGTGACTTTCAATGGGAGTAAGCAAGTCTTTGAGGCTTACACCAGGTTGTATCAAAATATTGGCACTGCACAGATTGATTACAGAAGGCAGAAAATATTTAGAGAATTTCTCAACGCAGTTTATTGTAACTGTCAGAGATCACAAAAGTTTTCAAAGAAAGGTATTGCATTGTACATGCATTTTTCCATGTAACTCGGAGATGCTATAGTTTCATGTGGCATATAGGGGTTTTGCATCTGTTGAATTTGATGCTACTGAGCATTTACCTTGTCATGAAAACCACAAACTGAAAATAAGGCCAAACTAATGCTTGATGACACAGTGTAGCAAGGATGAATTTGGAATACTTCTGCTTATATAAAAGCTTGCAAGCATTCCAGAAAAGGTTTTTTTATTGTTATTAGTCATAGAGTGACTTTCTACAGAAATGAAAATATTAGAAATTAAAAGAAAAGTGTGACTTAGTACTGGTGAAAGGAGCCACCACTCCAGTTATCTGAGACTAAGGAGAAATAAATTTTTTCCTATTTAAAAAGAAAAATCCCTTGAGAGCAAAATAGGCAGGAAAATTTTATTGCCTCCATACTAGGAAATATCTGTGATAAATGAGGGACATTAAATGAAGCCTTTCATCTGAGATTACTGAGTTACTCCTGAGAATCTTCCTTATTTCTCCACAATTCATCTCATTGATTGCAATTTTAGTATCTGCATTGATTATAAACAAAACAAAACAAAACCAGAGTTTCCAAGAAAATCTTTAAAAAATAATCAAGCAGAATGCATTATCTGCTTGTTATTTGCTGGTCTTGAAATATTTGTATGCATAGCAGATGGTTTATAGTTTGATTTCCTAAGCCTATGTTAAGAAAACTCAGAGGTCAGTTACGTTTATTGTGACATAAGGAGAGCTATGCTATTTCTCCTTAGGCCACACTACGAGTCTGCCAACAGGGGAAAAAATGAATTATTGATTCACTGATAGAGATTTCATGCCATGAGCACTGTTCTTCAGCAACATATGTGACTCTAAATCACTCTTTCTCAGGCCTTGCAACTCTCTCCAGACCACTTGACTTTGTTCAGCTCCTCTCTCCTTCCTTCTGCTTTCTTTTCTCACTCTCAGTCCTGATCAACTCTGGCTGTCCAGGGCAGGGAGTAAGAAGCAGCTGTAATGCTGTATCTTGTATTTATACTTCCTGGTCAAAACAAGGAAAACTGAGCAAACAAGCAAGGTACTTTCTAGTTGTCTGGCTGGTACGAACACTTGCAGCCAGTAACTACTGTCAGTTCTCAGCCTTGGCTTGGAAACCTTAAGCCACTGCTGGCTGCTGCCATTTCACTCTTGACACCTTTCTTTGGACACTTTTATGATCTCTGTAGGAGTTCCAGCACACAGTAAACGTGATATTCTTTGTTTTACTTAATTTTGTAGTCAGTTGTTAGCTATGTACTGCCCACTCTAAAATTTGTGCTAATATTGCATACCCTCTTCCTTCAAAATGAACTGAAGGTAAAATCTGAAGGTTTATTTAAAGAATAATCTGATCCTTCATTTTTAAAAAATAGTCTCATCTGTCTCACACAACAATTCTGCATCCTCATTCAGAACCGAGGTGTGACATAATTCAAAGAGATGCAAAGTAGTAAGAACATGAGGTCATTCCAAAGACAGAATTCATGAAACAGTTTTTACCATTCACTATTCTACACCATCAAATCCCATCCGCTTTAATAACCTCAGCACCACCCTCCTCCCAGCCTCACCACTGCTTCCTACCTCCTACCCAGGTATCGTTATTTACATTCAGGCAGCAGCTCAGGGATTTGGGTCCACACAGGCACATGCTGGTTGGGCTGCCAGCACATCCCTGCCAGCTGGCCAGCAAACCATTGCCACCACGCTGCAAGCTCAGCCAGGAGGTAAAGCAACTCACTCTGCAGTGCATAGCCACTGCTTTTTATGGGGACAGGAGGAGTAAAAGACTCCAGAGGGTTTTTGCCTGTCTGCAGAACTTAATTGACATTGAACAGGTTAAAAAATGAAGGTGGATGCAGACAGTGCAGTCACATAAGTTTCTTTTCTTTATAAAAGCTTCTTTTCTCTAGGAAGACTATAATGTCAAAAGTAAACTCTGTAACACTGCAACATATTTGGCAATAATATGCATTTATATTCTCTGCCTAGAGATGACTCAAAACATTACCTGACAAGCATCAGATTTGCTATCGAAGTAGCCAGCACAGAACATATTTTCAGTGATTTCACTTCCATAAATTTCAGGGCTTCTACACTTCTCCTCAGGAATAATTGGAATCAGTGTTTCTTGCAGGACATGTGAATATCCGGTTATATCTTTAAAAAATTCCCAGAGAAAAAAAGAAAGTCACTTCTATAGAATGTGAAAAGCATAAGATGGAAGCACAATGCACAATACAACATATGAACACACTTAACATATCTCAGTCATATTCATGCTGTGGACCTCTTTAAAAGGTAATATTTTTTTCTAGTGATGAATTCTCTTTCTGCTTCTCCAGTCAGATTCCATGCCCCCTAAAATAACAGTGTGCCATGTTTAGATACCAAACTACTTTGAATTCTCTCATTTCCTAGAGGCTCAGGAGCAGTCTCGCAGCACCCCTGTCCACTCCTCTTTCTAGATGGGATATTAAATCATCAGTCTATCCAATACACCATTACCTCTTTTTGCCTTTAGACTACACAGTTAGTATTTTGCTCATGCAAATTCTCTTACCAAAATAAGCCTGCCAACTCCCCCATCCTTCTCATCAGAGACATAGGTCTGTGCTATCTCCACATCAAAGCAGCATGGCCAAGGCTCACAATCCTAAAATTCCTTATCTGAAAGGATGAGATTAATCTTTCCACCTTTTGCAAGCTTGATGTAAGCACTTTTTAGCTGTAAGTCTATCTAGCCCTCACCAATAGATGTTTCCAAGTTTTCTTGGTGGTGTAAAGATATCCCCCATCACAGACTAGTAAGTTGATGGTGTTTGGTTTGAAGTCTTTTATGCCTAGCTTGAGAAACCAGGGATAGGATTCACCCAACTAATGCGTCAAGTTGTTGGCACCTACAACTAAGCTCCTTGCTCCCCTCCCAGTCCACAGAGATCATCCTAAAGTAGAGCAAACATTTGACTAAGTACTCTGAATTCCAAGTACCATACAAGAAGTCCAGCATGACTATTTCAGGAGCAAATGTTGTAAACATCTAAAAGTAAGTAAAAAAAAAAAAATCCCACCAGAAATCCATTGGGAAATATTTTACCAAACTATCTGTTGTATAACACAGACTTAAGTATTACGTTTTAATTATCATTAGTTTTTTCTACAGACACCAACTCTCATTTTACTCACTCTCATGCCTGTGCCCCCATCCAGAAATCTGACATTTGAAGTCATCAGGGAAAACAGTGTCACTTTCAGGCAAGCAGATGGGCTGAACAAACTGGGACTTGATGGCACAACGCTGGCCATTCTTCTTCAACTTAACCAGAGCTGCAGAACAAAAAATACAGGGATAATAAAGTGACAGTTCCCTTTCTTTAATGGGATTGGCAGCAATGGGTTTCAGATATAACTTTAATTATCCCCTAAGCCTCTCTTAATTAAGATATTTCAATCAAAGACAGACAGGCTCATCTCAACAGCCCCAGATTTCACAGCAAATTGTAGGCTGAAACATTCAGCTACTCCCCTTGTGGGAATATTTATTTTATGCTGCACTCACTAAGCAGATTTTACTTCACTGTCTTTGAAGAGAAGGGGGAAGATAAAAAATACATATGTCTCCTCCCACCTTAAAGTTAAATAACAGTAACATATCCACAACTTTGAGCTGAAATAAGTAGGATGTGCAAGTGCTCACTGCCTCTGAAAGTCTGGTCACCTTCATAATTCCAATTTGATTTTTAAAAAGTACTGCAAGAGCCAGTGTATTTTGTGCTCTGTTATCACTAAATTCAGCAAAAATCCAGATCTTGAAAATTAAGGAATAAAACCATCAGAATATCTCAAGACCAAGTTTCTGAAAGCTACAAAGAATTACAGAACCTCTACTATCCCTTTATGGAGCCTAAAACAGTATAAATACATACCTGTACAGCATCATGAGCTTGATACTCAAAGAAAATGTCAAAATTAGCAGGAACATTCATTCCTCTGTATCAAATTCTGTGTCTGGCTGTAGAACAACAGAGGGGTCTTTGCATTTGCTGTAAAAAGGGTAGTATGTTTGGTTTGGGCACACTACCCAAAGAGGACAGAACTGAGGTAATGTGGACACCTACTAGTTCACATCATGCCTTTTGGAAGATCCAGATTTTCTGAACACAGCTGTGGAAAGCAAGATATCCCACTGGAGAGTCTTATTTTAATACTGACCACATTCTTTTGGCCTTTTTGGAACATGTAAAGAGTATCTCACTGGCTGAGAAGCCCACACAAAGTGCATGCCAATGTTCAGTAGCTTGCTGAATAGCTTGCCTCACCATCCTCCTCTTCCCCACCAACTCTGCCTGTTCCAAACTTCCCAGCAAAACCTCATGTGGTGGTTTGCTTCCTTTTAGAAAAGCATTTTCAACAGGAAATAATGTTGACCCCACCAGTAAAAATCACTGACAGGGCAGAATGTGCCTCTACATTTTTAACCCCCAGCTTCTGCCTGCATTTTTTTTTTTTTTTCTTTTTTTGCAGTGGGACATATCTTTGGAACTCCATATTCAGCAGACCCTAGATTTGGACACTGCACACCAGTGAGGTGTGCTGAATTTCAAAGTGATTAAAAACGTTAGATCAGAAAGTCCCAATAGTGGGAGAAGAGAAATACCCCAAATACACTTTTTCTCTTGGTGCACTGTCACAGATCTCCCAGCAACAATCTGCATGATTTTTTTTGCTGCATGGTGGAAAACATTCCCCATTTGGGAGCAAAAGGCTTGTATATGCCTGACCTACAATAGCTCTCATGCCAGGCTATTAAATAGTCTCATAGACAAGGTGCTCACGCAGCTTGATACCCTGGGGTGACATGCCGTCTTCCACAAGAACAGATCAGAAAATAAGCAGTGAGTTGCTGTTCCTTTGTCATTCTGACTCATATTATTAGGTCAATCAGAAGGGCATTTAACTTTTGACTGATAAGACAGCTGATTTTTAAACCTATCTCAATGTAAAAAATGATTCTTAGTAACACAGATTTTCAGGGCAGATGGAGCTATTATATTCATCTAGTCAGATCCTCTGTACAATGTAGACAATAGAATTTTACCAAGTAATTCCTGCATCAAACCTGCAATTTCTGGTTCATTTGAAAAAAATGCCTGATCTTACAAAGAATCAAAGTGATGATGGATCTGCCATACATTTAGGTAAATTGTTCCAAAGGCTAATTATCATAATTATTTAAAATTTGTGATTTATTTCTCATCTGAATTTGTCTAGCTTTCAGATGCTGTTATAACTCTGGCAGAACTATGAACTGTCTCTGCTCGAAAGCTTCTCCTAATGCCTATGCTCTTTCCATTACGAATGCAGTTTTTGATAGATAGCCTAATTTCAGACAAACTTGAATAAATGGAAAATAAAACTGTAAGAACAAAAACACTCACCAATATCATGTTCAGTAGGGTTGAACACAGAATACTGAGGATGCAAGATGTATTTCTCTATTTCAAATGTTTGTGTTACTTCAGTTGTTTTATTAAATATATGCTGACCCAGAACTACCTTAATAGTTGATTTTAGTGGACTGTAATACAAAAGAGAGAATAAGCAATTCTGTGATTAGCAGGTCAAACAAAATCTAATTTCCAGTAGCTGTGTGTCCCATGAACTGTAATAACCTCAGCTACCCATTTTATTCATTATTTACCCTCTCATAATGCCTTGACCTGTTCTCCAGGCTTCCCACTTATTGTCAGCCAGGAAAAAGATGACTAACGTTACAACGAGTACCAGGCTGTGTGGGTCCTGGTTAGCCTAATTAAAGGATGCTGCTCCTCAACAGAAGTAAAAGGCAAATACAGACACTGCCATCCAGCTGCTGTCTGGCTAAGAAGAATCTTCAAGGGCTGCAAACGCTTCTTGTTCAAAAAACTTAGTCAAAACTTTTCCAATGAGTACAAAATTACTAAAGAAAAAATGAGGCACCACAAGATGAGGCAGTGGTGGAAATACCACTTCTCTGGGAAACCAGGCACTTGGAAGTATTAGAAACATGAGTCAAGATTTTAAAGATGCTGGCAAACTGACAACTTAGTAATGTCTGGGCAGCTTCCACCTAAGAGCTATCACCACTTCTGCTCTGAGATTAGGTTGATCTATGTTAAATCTGTTGTCTAGAATCAAAAGCAACTTGATGGAGGAAGGTCTTAACAGCACAGAGATCTAATGTGAAAATCCAAACTCAGAAGAGAACACAGTTTTTGTAATTCACACCATCTTCACACCAAATTCACACCATCACAGCCAGGGATTTTTTGCTTAAAAAAGACCAAAATCCTCTCATATCCAGTGTCCTTAGACAGACAACTGACAAGGACCAGTACAGCAGCTGGGAAGAAAGGAACATTGAGGGATGTTTGGGATAATCAGGAAGGTTTTGGAAAGACAGTAAACTCCTTAGCTTTGAAAACAATGGAATTCAAATTTCACTCTTGTTTTAAAACCAATTTGATCTACAGATGTGTAAGCATACAGTGAACTTAGTTAGCAAGTGTCTTCAACATTGGAGCACTCATATGTGTTGCTATCTAGTGCAGGAATAGAAAATATCTGCTGTCACATGTCATCACATATCAGCTCCAGAGTGGTCAACATCACTGCAGCTTCCCTGGTTGTATTTCTGTGCATCGGTGGTGTCTGTGAAATATAAAAACACTATAGAGACTCCTCCAATACTGAGCATGAGGCAACGATCAGAAGTAATATGCTTAGAGGTAAAAGATTGTGGCTGTTAGCAGTGCAAAGAGCGAGCAGCTACCCTGCAATAACTAACTGTGCTTATAATTAATGAAGGAAAATACAAAGTGGGTTTTTGTGACTGGAATATAAGAAAATAAAATACTTGATCAATATATAAGGCCAGGATTTTCTCAGTATTCTTGCAGTGGTAAACCAAGCTCCTTGAAAATCAGAATTTGGACCTTGTAAACAGAGTGAAAGTTCATTTCCCAGAACAGCACTTAGAATAGGTTTTAAAGGTATTGAGCAGTTCTGCTGTAACTTACAGGTGGTTCATCCAGGCAAAGAAATGAGGCAAGAGGGGTTACAGAAAAAGAAAAAAAGAGAAAAAAAACCCAAGAAAACAATATAGCTGCACAGGTATCTATTGTCGCCTAGTGGAAAACAGTTGAAATTGTGGCTAACAGTGGTACTAAACACACAGAAGAGTGCAAATTACAATGCAGCAATTATAGAAAATTTGTATGTACCAAACCACCAGCTGGAAGTGGGTGGAAATGTCCTGAATAGCTGCCAAAGTTAGTAGCTATTTCACAACATTTGAAAAACAAATGCGTTGTGGCTCAAGCTCCGAATGCTTCAGCACAGTATTCACAATGGTATTATTAGCTCTACAAGCTATCAGTGTATATATTCTGGCATGAGGTTTTCCGTTTCTCTTGGCTTCTTTACTATGCAAAGGCACAATGGGTATGAGATGATGTAATATTTTTCCTATCAATGTGATCAAACTGAAATCAGGGAAAGTGTTCAGTATTTGTGGAAAATGAAATATTTAGAATAAAGTAAACGCACCTTAGAGTCAATATTTTCTCCAGTGTTCTGCAGATGGAGGACAAAAAAATACCAAAAAAAACCCAAATAAAACCCCCAAAACCTCTCAAGCAAATCAGCCTCAAAAATTTAACAGCAGTTCAGTTCTTCCCACTGGCTTTTTTTAAAGCTCAGCCCACTCTCTTTGTATCAACCAACAGTGATTTATTGGCTCTAATCAATCCTTGCTTGGCTGTCTCAGCCTTTTTGAACAAAATATAGCAATGAGCATAGTCATCTGTGTTATACTCCAAAGCAGGCATAAATGTTCCAAAAGGTAACTGAGAAGAAGCTAAGTACTTGCACCCTCACTGCAGAACCCTGCACGTGCAAGCTCCCATTCAATGTCCTACTCAATACTACTTTACTCCTTCAGTTGGATCATTTAAACTAATAACATCCTGGCTTGTACCATAAATCGTGTGCCCAGCAGGAGCAAGGAAGTGATTGTTCCCCTGTACTCAGTGCTGATGAGGCTGCACCTCGAATACTGTGCTCAGTTTTGGACCTCTCACTAGAAGGAAGACATTGAATTGCTAGACCGTGTCCGGAGAAAGGCAACAACAGCTGGTGAAGGGTCTGGAGAATAAGTCTTACAAGTGACAGGACAGGAGGAAATGCCATCAGGTTGCACCAGGGGAGGTTTAAGCTTGATATTAGGAAAAATTTCTTCACCCAGAAGCCTGTCAAACACTGGAACAGGCTGCCCAGGGAAGTGATTGAGTTGCCATCACTTGACGTGTTCTGAAGGCATATAGATGTGCTGCTTAGGGACGTGATTTAGTGGTGAACTTGGTGCTGGTAGGTTGGACTTGATGATATTAAAGGTCTTTTCCAACCTAAACAATTTTGTGGTTTACCTTCTTTGAGACTCCTTAATCAACCAGATTAGGGTTTGTGAGATAATACACTCTAAGCTCTTTTTTTAGCTCACAAACTGTACTCAAACTGCTGAGAAATCTTTCTAATGCATTGGCCTTTTATAATCTCATCTTCTTTCCCATTTGTTTCAGTTCAGGTTTTTGTGAGTCATGGGCAGAAGGTGAATATGAAGCAGAGAGGACCTAATGTCAAACTAACAAGTGAGTTTACCTGTTAGCAAAGCAGTGTGCTGCTGACACAACCCAGCAAGTCTGAATGAGGCTTCCACCGCAGAAACTCTCTCCAATATAGATAGCTACTGTCCAGGGATGGGATCCAGGCAGAGATGAAGATCCCCCAACAATCCTAGGTCTCACAAAACTTCTTTTTTTGTGTCTTCTCCCACATGGTCTTCTAGTAACTGCAAAATTATCTTCAGTGTCTGGAACTGGTGGCCTCCTCTCCCTGCTTGCTGAGATATAGAGAGTCATGGCATGAGACTAGAAACCCTTGTGATTTCTAAGGACTGGAACTTATATAGAAGTCTTTAAAAGAAAGGTTCAATAAACTATTATTAAAGATTCACATATAACTGAATCTCATTCAGTTTCTCAGGAGACTTGCAAAACTGAAAGTTATGTATATTCCCAGCACTCTGGCTAAACATGTACTAGTGTAAATTGGAAGCACCTATAAACAGACCCAAACACTAATTCATTTACCAGCACAAATATAAGCCTTCCCACCAAAGAAAGCTGAACAGAATTCATGATACATCACATGATACATCTTTATTTTCAGATTCTTGGACTAAGCTTTGCCATTGCAATTGAAAGGACTAGGACATTTATGTTAATATTGTCTATCTAATGCATTTGAACCATAAAAGGGAAATAAAGGGACCACTTTATAAACTGACTTTTCAGATTACACTCCATTCTAAGGGTCACTTTCAACATCAGCAACAGTTAAACATTAATTTATGGTATGAGCAGAATCTCTAGGTTTTTAATTGAATACTGTGTCTCATGCATCTCCAGCATCCAAAACTTTATTTGCTTAGAGACCCATTAATTTCTCTGGGCCCATAATTCTCTGAGTGATGACAATTTGTACCAAACCATCAATCACTTCTGACATCTTGCATGTTCTAGGAGAAAATTTGGTGATATCAAGATGATTTTGACTGAAAGCACTAGTGTGACATTGCTGTTATACAGTATTTCAGGAGAAAAATCAGAGATTGTATAGGAAACTAAAAAAAAAGGCAAAAGCAGTTTGTTGTTGTCATTTGATTTCTACTGAAATTGGATGTCATTTGATTTTTTCTACTGAAAACAGTAGAATATTCAACATTCCTGGGAACAGTAGATATTCAAAATTATATATGGAAAGCTTGTTCTAGTATCAATAAATCTTTCTGCATTCATTCATAACAGATTTTAAGATAGATTTACATACCACAAGATGGAAGATCACAGTACTCCCAAGACAAACTGTTGTCCTTCTTGATGTAACACCATGGCTTATCATCATCATCTGGATTTCTGATTAATTCAGAGGGAAAGTGAATTACAAGCATTAACCACATAGTTGACAGTTCCAGAGGTTTCCTGCTTTTTTCTCTGCGCCATGCACAGGACTGACAGGACTCACAGGTTTTAAGACATCTGACAAAGCACCAAAGCACCTGCTTATCCCTAAACCAGTGAGCACCCTTTCAGTAGCATTCTTCATGCCTAAAGCTAACCAAGTCTAAGATTCTCTAGGACCTGAAATACAGACACATGACTAAACACCTGTTAAATTTGCCTACAAGTATTTGGATGCATGAGCATGTTCAAATGGTTTAAATACAGCCCACACTGAAGTACTTTAACAGATATCAGCTTAGCTATTTTCAGGACTAAATCCCATGGGAGAGATTCCTGTTTTAGATTATTTTTTAAGCAAGGAAATTCCAGCATGGCTAGATTCATAGAAAATCCATAACAAAAATAGCTAGCAAAAATGAATTAGAGAAGCTCAGGTTCATGTTCCCTAGAGATTCTGAAGAAATTGAAGACTATTTCAAGAAAATGTATTCCTCAAAAAGGGGGAGGGGGGAGGAATGTCAGAAGCAATTTAGCCCTTTTTTACCTTGGTGTTAAACAAGTTTTGGGTTTTTTCCATGAGATTTTCTCCACAGTGCAGCCTAATTATCTTTATCAACGCCTTATAAGTAACTAGAAATTTGCCCAGTTTACTCCTCCTAGAATAAAGGGAAACTTTGAAGACCCAGAAAGAACTTCAGTATTCCAATAAAAGGTAATTCAGGGCTCCAGATAAACAGTAATTCTAATTTCAGGTGGATTTATCAGAAGCACTGTCTATTATTGTAGGGTTCTTTGATATTTTTTTCTTTTTGATCTGACTGTTCAGAAAAAGATTAAAGCACTTTCAAATTTTGAGAACCAAAGAAGCAACACAGGTTGAGTCATCTTCCACCAACAATGTTTCTAAATTAGACTAGCTAAAGAAGAAGGTATCTACAGGATTATATAGTGCAGCACAGATATCCCCAGAAGTTATAACAAGCTGACAAAAAAAATGAAATGCCTTTTTCTCAGCTCTGCAGAACATGAACAGGTCTGCTCCTACACCATTTTCTGCTTTACATATCAAATATGCAAGTGGATATTGCGCTTTGAAGGGATCAATTTTTATCAAAGCACAAAATACGTTCCCATTAAATTGCCATGCCGGAACACCATAAATCTCATACTTAACTGCCTTGGTCAGGACCAAGCCTTGGAAAGCATGCTGACCTGGATTAAGTGAGGGTGTAGGAACTGTTTATTAATTTGGGTTAGGCAGTGAAGAAGAGCTACTTAGAGCATACATACATGCTTTTTTATCATCAAAAAAATTAGGAAGTGTAGCACGTTCTGATCTTCCTGAAATACTGGTCTCCCTTCCATGAAAACAAACAAACAAACAGACAAACAAAAAACCCAAAACCTAGACTAAAACAAGTAGTTTATGGAGAAGCTTCTAAAGTTTGGCATTTCTAAAATTTTCTTATTGTCAGGATTCTCTCCAAATGGAAAGATTTCCTCTCTTTGTGGGTATTTTTTGATCTCATGAACACCTCAGAAACAGGGGGAAGAGAAAGTGACTGAGGAGAAAGTACAAACTTATATACCACCAGGTATTTTCATTATAGCTGAACAGAAAACTTTAGCAGAAATGTAGTTTATTGTATGTATGGTTCAATCAAAATTGTAACTCCACGAAATATTATTTTGCAATAGTTCTGCCTTTGAAGAAATCCAGGAAAATAATTTGACATTATATGTCAACATCATTGAAGTATATTGTTTTGTTTTTTTCATTTTGAAATTACTTTCAATTCTGAAAATATTTTCATTTATAGAATCATAGAATCACCAGGTTGGAAGAGACCCACCTGATCACCAAGTCCAACCATTCCCACCAGTCTCTAAACCATGCCCCTCAGTACCTCATCCACCCGTGCTTAAACACCTCCAGGGAAGGCAAATCAACCACCTCCCTGGGCAGACTGTTCCATTGCCTAATGACCCTTTCAGTGAAGAATTTTTTCCTTATGTTGAGCCTGAATCTCCCCTGGTGGAGCTTGAGGCCATTCCCTCTTGTCCTGTTCCCTGTCACTTGGGAGAAGAGATCAGCTCCCTCCTCTCTACAACCTCCTTTCAGGTCATTGTAGAGAGCAATGAGGTCTCCCCTTACAAGCTTCAAAATTTAAGTTAGAAACTTAAAGTTAATGATTTCAGCTTGGCTATTGCATTTCATTCTTCTTTTGGACAGTTATTTATGGACTCACTATGTTATCATTTGACAAAAAATAATCCCAGAAAAAAAAAAAACCTGGTATTTCCCACAACATCTTGTGCCTAGGCTTCAACTGGCAGACCAAGCTATTGATCTAGCCTGCCTTCCAGATTTTGTCTTCTATATGCTTATATCCCTCATGCTAGGCTTTTAAAGTCAGTCTAGCTTTTCCAATACGGAGAACAACTACTTTGAAATTCCTGGCTGTTCTCCATTCCACAATACATCACAAATACAGGGCAAATGAGACCTTTTCTCACCTGCAGTAAGAGAATGGCCCCAAGCCAAGCTGTATTGCTTCCTCCACACTGTCAACATGAAGTTCTTGGTAAAGCAAGTCTGAATTCCAAGGCAAGCAGCTGTGTCCAGAAATGGTTGTCTTTGCCGTGCCTCTGTACTCTGTGCCATTGCCAACATAACACCCGTGGCTAGGAACTGGCAAAGAATAAAACACTGGTCATAAATCAATGCCAATTACATATTAATTACTTACTTCACAGGTGAGGTCCCAAATCAGAGCCAGTGGGCTGAATTCTGTATCGTACCTTTCACCTTTCTCCTGAATGTCAAAGATGAATGAGATGCAATTAATTAATTAAATAATAGGAATGGAATATATCAAACAAGGATTTTTTTTTAATAAAAAAGAACCCAATCAGTTAAAACTTCTGTTTTAAATTAGTAATGAGTTAGCCTTACTTCACACATGCACAAATAACTACTCAACACATAATATGTCAGAAAATTAGATCTAACATTTGTATTGTGTATGGAAGATTCTAGTCTGCAATCTGCACCAAAGTCAGCAATATGGGTGGGATTCCTTCTGTCTAATATTAGACACAACTGAGCTCATTGCTGGAGATTCCTTTTTCAGTCAATTAAGAGAAAGAGGTATTTCTAGCTCCAAACTGATCCATCCTGTTTGAGGTGGCTTTTGAAAGATGAGATGAATACATTCTTCTGTACATTGACAGTAAAGGGAGCTTAAGTCAATCAGCTCCAACAGAGAAACCTGTATTGTAAAGCAATGAAAACAATCCTGCCCTGCAAGCAAGTGCTTAAAGGCCAGACTTCGAAAAATACTTCTTTTTGGGACCTCATACATAACTATACATGGAGAGAGAGAGGAGGGGGAGAGAGAGAGAGACTATACACATGGATAATATATATATGTAGTGACATATTGCAAAAATGTCAGTTTTGCAAAAAATAACTAGTAGGTTGAATTTTCTTATTCAAAATCCATTTCTTTATCACCTGCATATGGGTCATTTCTTCAGATAGATCTGACACATAAATATTCTATGACCTGTATACACAGCTGCCAAGTTCTATCAACAGCACATGCCAGCATTATGACTGGGAAACATATGGGGATGCATTTGTATACGAATAGCTACACTGAGAAGAAAGTCTACACCTCAAAACACAGCTCAGAGTATCCCAAAGGAAACACAAAACCATCTAATGTACAAAGAGGATTAGTTGTGACCAACCCTTGGAGGATTTTGTACCCCAGCCATGTAAGCAGGACTTATCCTTGACATCTGCAAGATTGGTGGAATCTTCTTCTAAACTTATAAACGTACTTATAAATATATAACATCATGGTTTTGCCTGGCTGTTGAAAAACACACTGTGAGGATGATGTATCACACCATACAGTGTGGACTGCTACTGCCAAAGATCTGTTTATTTTGACAGAATAAGGTGAACCGGGGCATATTACCAGCCCTGAAACAGTGAATCACAGTGCTGAACTACTACCATCAATTATTCTTCCAAGTCATCAGTGTAGCAACAGACCGTAAAACCACAAGCAAGCATATGGCATAAATTTGGGAGCTGGAGATAGAGAAGTTTGGTGCAAGAACTTCAGTGTGAGTTAGCATACAAATATTTAGCAAAATTTGCTTCCTAGATTGGCCTGCCAGACACTTCAGAGATGATGAAACAACATTTTCTCCCATCCACCCCCAAATCAAATTCCCTTTATTCCAACAACTATGAATATAACATTAAATCAAACTCACATTTTAACAACCATAATCTAGGAGCTCACAGAAACTAATCTGTCTATTATTTGTGTTCTAGTAATAGTAACCAATTCTTGGCAGCCCTGGCATTATTTTCTGGACAAGTTGCAAGTTACACTGCTTTGTTTGCCTGAAACAGTGTCACGAAAATAGCACCATCATGCTGTATGCTGAAGTCTTCCATTTATCCAGGAAAGTATCAGGTGCTGGTTTTATTTGTTCTGTATTTATTATATTCAGGAATTATTTAGACCACTTTTATGAAGATGAAACAAGAGATTCTGTTTCAGCGCAGAACCAGGTACATATTCTGCAATACCAATGGTCTGGACATCTTGCAGATGGTATTTACAAGTTATGCCTACCCTTGTCAGGTTTAAAGTCCAATGCATCTCTGCTTCATCAGGTCTGTTGTTTGTTGCTAAAGCTTCCAAAAGATTACAACTGGAAAAAAATCACCCCTTCCTAAATCATTCCTCATGACTTGTATAGCTAAGAAGTTTGGATTACACACATATTTTTTTCACTTTCCATCAGACTGTTCTCCACTCTAGCAAGCTTTATTTGGCTGGCTTAGAGTAGCACTGCGGTACCCACATCACAGCTCATTAAAGGGCATTTCATTAGCATTTAAGACTATCAAGAAGTATATGCAAAATCTAGTACATTTCATCACTTATTTTCAAAAAGATCTCTGGAACTATTGCTATCATATAGATCTTGTGCTTCTAGTACTCTTCTAGTACTGTTGCAGCACAGGAAATTCTCTTTTTCCCTCTGTGTCAGAAACTGTGTAGATGATCTGCCTTCAGCAGTTCTTTATGGATAGCTCTGACTGGGAATTGTTAGTTCTCAAGTCTTTACAGCTTCTGCAATTTCTTACAACTCTGAAACACATTTATTTTCTTATGTGGAAGAAAGTAATAGAGGACATAATATACATATTTCTTGTTCATTCATTTCTCTGCTGTACTGCCAATCATCACTTTAAGAACAGAAATGGCCTAAACTTTCAGATGATGAATATTTTGACGCAAATGCAGATTGAAGTTATTCTGCAGACCAATGCTACTATTAGCACTGTTTAATCTTTTCAGGAATTTAAAAAAAAAACAAAACAAAAACCAAAAACATAACAACAACCATTAACATTTAAAACAAGGAATAATTTCCTGATATTGTTATTTTTCAAATCCAAGAGGTTTAAATAGCTCAGGTAAAACATGCTAATTTTGTTAGGATGTCATGCTTTACCAGCATATCACACCAATTCTTCACCTTTAATTTTTCAATAAAAAGCAATCTGAAATGGGTCTTAAAATTAAAAGCAACCTGAAACAGCAGTTATCCAAGTAGTTCTAATTGTTAACATCTTGAAAACATTTCACAAGGCTTTTTGTCACCAGATCTTGTTTCGGGTTCTGTAGTAACATACCTGAACAATTTCATGAGTTTCTTTTGGAAGTCTTTCTGTAGAAAATAATGTATGGTTTAGATTTTCTTTTCCTCAAAACATCTCATGAGCAATTTTCCTAATGTTTTTCAGCTTTGACTGTATTTTCCCTCCAGATATACATAATCTGTTTAATTCCAGTAATAAAAATGCATTTTTCCCTTGATGGTCCTAATCCTGGGATTGTGTAACCCTTTCATTTAGTAATGTTTTGTTTTATCACTGGCCAAACTGTAATGCTTTTATTAAATACAATGTTAGACGAATTTTTTGTATCAGCTGATGGCAGAAATGGAGAGCAGGAAGAGGAGAGGAACAAAAGTCCCATCTCTGCTTCCAATTGCCTTTACTAGAGATCTTCTCCAGTGTCTTAATTATCAGTTATCCAGAGTTCTTTAGAAAATCATGAACTAAAGCAAAACCTTGGTGGAAGCAGGTATACATTCTTTGCCCAAGAGATTCCCTAGAACACCTGTCCACTCTTGTTGCAATCTCTCAGAATTCCTACACTGATCAGAGAGAATACTTCAGCATTCACTAGATGGCTGCTGGGTTTCAAGACAGGACATTCATTTCACTCTGAAGACTTTCTAATACATTTGTCAATGTCTATTACAACATGATCATGTTTCATCTATCAACAATGAGGATGAATAGCAATGAACAATGAAATTTTATGCTTCTCCATAAGCTTATTGCTTATGCTGCCTCAGCACTGCAGGATCTGTTACTCTCCAACTCATTCTTTAAAAGGATGTAAGTCAGGTTTCCCTCCTACATGAGCTCAGACTCATTGGATGCCTGCACAAGGGTCCATCTTTTCTTGATTCACACAGAAGTTCTCTGATCTCCTATCCTGAGTAACCATGAGAGACAACAGGTGTGAAAGTCTCTCATTTCAGGGAGCAGAGTTTTCCCACTGCTAGTGCAGCTAAGACTAGTCTGAGCTGGCAATAAACATGTGATAGAAAAGAGTCTCTAGTATGTGTAGAGACTTCCCTTACAGGCATCTCACTTCATCAGATAAATCACTGAAACCCACCCAGGTATTCTGGAAGCAAGAAGGCAAATATTCCAATGCAAAATGAAAGAAACCCCATGCAGAGAGCTTTGAAGGATGTCCCACATAAACCCACACTGCTTTCAAAGGAAGATTTGGTTTATCTTTCAGTGACTCGTGTATTTAGGAAATACATTTAGGAAACATGTTGTCAATAGGTATTGGAAAGAATTTCCCGTGGCAACAAGCAAACCTCAGTGCTATATTAATTTGACAGGGAAGCAACTTTTTGAACTACCTTACAGAGTTTTCAAGAGTATCTGACTGCCTAATTCATAGTGAAAGCTTTCAGTCTTTTGACTATACCTGCAGGCATATTTTATGTTAGGAGTGTGACCCAGGATAAGACTCTGGACAGGAAGAGAAACAGACTATATAGCCATGATGAGCAGTGGAGGAGTAGTTGCTCTGTATTAAGGAGTGAAGTGATAGGACGAGGAGTAATGATTTTAAGCTGAAAGAGAGGAGATTTAGATTAAATATTAGGAAGAATTTTTTTCCTGTGAGGGTAGTTAGGTGCAGGAACAGGTTGGACAGAGAAGTCGTGGAAGGCCCATCCCAGGAGTAGTTCAAGGTTAGGTTGGATAGAATTTTCATCAACCTGATCTAGTGGAAAGTGTCCTGCCCATGGCAAGGGGCATTGGAATTGGATGATGTTTAAGATCCTTTCCAACCCCAGCCATTCCATGATTCTATGATGATTCTGTAGAGAACCGATTCTGTAGAGAACTACTAATGGGGAGGGGGCAGTTTCTGGAGCACCTGAAGCACCCAGGGTGAGCTGATAGAAGAGATAAACAAAGCAATGGAGATTTCTGTAGTAATCCAAGGAGTGAGCTGAAAGCCTGTGAGCTGCTATACCATATATCTACCACATCTTCTCTTCAACCGCCCTCCTAACTGAAAATTATATAGCAAAATAAATTCCAGGGATTAAGACATGTCAGTCCATTGACATTTCAAGAGTAAAACATGCCCTTATAACACATAACTAACTGAAACCACTAATCCAAAAGCATTGTAGTGGATTACAGAATGACATTGGCAAACATATACCAAAAACTGAAGAATCATTATCTTCATTCCACTGTCTTCTTCAGAAGAAAAAGATTTAAAACTTTCCTTCCAGTCTCTAGAGCTGAATTTCCTTTACTAAGGTACCTTTTTAGTGGAAAGCTGCAAACACCCCCTTTCAGTGAAATAAGCACTAGAAAGGTGGGTTTATTACTTCTTTTACCTCAAACCCCTCCAGTTTAACCCTCAAATATGTGGCCAAGAGCTTTATCTGTATGTAATTATACATTCTGCTATTCTGTCATCTTTCTTTTCTAAAACTCTTCAGCCTACTTCTGACATACAACAACACATATCCTTATATAACCATAAACCTCCCACAATTAGCATTCCAACTCATACTTTCTATAAAGCCACGGTACCCTTCTAATTCCATTACCCATAGCCTAACTTGGAAAAGAAACCACTAGAAAACATTGAGTTTTCAAAAATACCTTCAACAACTATTTTCTTTGTTATAAGCAGAATACTAGCAAAATCATATTGCTACGTACACCTTAATCCAAGGAATTCCTAAAACATGTAATCCCCTGTGCAGTTCTCCCAATACTCTTAAACCTACCATCTGCTGTAAACCATAACCACAGTGACACAAATCCAAACAGGGTTTCCATGTGCCACTTCCTACCTCATTATTGGTTTAATCATGAAAAGCACCAAAATTTGTGGCAACTCAACCATCCCACTTATTTACTTTATTACGTGGCTACTTTATTTTCCAAAAACAGACCCTGAGCTGTTGTTGAGTCCTGATACAAAAAATGGGCCAGAAATAAGACCCAGCTAGCTATCAAGAACAGGGTACCACCCAGTGATCAATGAAACTCTACACCTTAAAGCCTGGTTGAAAGCTGGCAAGCCACTGAAATATGCAGTATTAAAGCCCACCTGGGTTATCCATGTGCCACTACCAGTTGTTCCTCTGATCAACAATAACACAACAAAAACACCTATAAAGACTAAATGTTTCAGGAAAAGACCATCCTCCATAAATCAATTGTAAACCTAAAATACAGAGGACTGCCAAATTAAGTAACATCCTACACCCCAAACCAGTACCAAAGCAATGGTAAGGAGAAAAAAGTGTTTCTTGCAACATCTCTGCCATGGCTCCTATTTCTTCAAATAAACAAAATATCAATGTTATTTTACCATTATATGTTTATACCTATTTCTCATAAGTTATCACCTCCAATGAAGATAAATATTCCTCAAGTTAAACATTTCCCAAAGAATCTTCACTATTTCCTCTCCACACTCTATACCAACTTTGACCAGAGACAAAATATCACCCCCACATTTTATGCAGTTTTCACTTCTTCATCACATTTTATACAGTTTTCACTTCTTCATCACATTTATCACTGCCAAAGTGGCTGTGTCTGGGCTCACTTTGTAATTTTCTCTGTACAGAAAGACAACTATTACCACTCATGGTTGAATAATTAATTCTGAATTTTCACCAGAACCCTGGATTCAGAGCTCTCTCAGTAAAAACTGCCTCCAAAGTGAATGCAGTTACTCATTTAATACAAGTCCTTATTTCTAAAAATAAGTGCATATTTAAGTGCAATTATTATCAATAAAACTTCATTAAAAATGCATCCTTGAATAATCTTAAACAGCACCTGTTTTGGGATGTATTTGTTGGTGATGCATATAATTTCCTTTGGAATTATTATAATGGCAGCTCTTTCTTTGGTATTGAAAATTTCTTCTAGGGCCAGAAAATAGTGTATTACCACAAAGACCAGAAATCTATGTTAGAAGCAGTCTTTTCTATATCAGTCTCATTTGCTACAGGTATCTCCTATGTTACATTTATCACCTCCCATATATTTTTTTTAAGTCATCTCACAATTTGCCAGTAACTCCACAGTTATTATAATAACGGCTTGGCAATTAAGGTACACATACATATAATGATTGTTTGCAAGAGAATCTGAAAAGAAATGAAAAGATTATTTTTGAGTCCTGACATGGACTCCGTAGTCCAAAAAAAGAAACAACTAATGGACATTTAAATAGGTATCTCTCAAATCACAGAAATTATTATAATCTTCTGTTACTCACTGTTCAGAGGGGAGAAATGAAATTATAAGTCAGTAGGTTTTAAGCTAACAATAGAAAATACAGTTTTAAATCATGTCTATTTAAATTCTGGATCTTCTTGACACAGCGTGCTATGAAATGAAAGATATAAAGGAGTTCTAAAAAGTTTAGACTAATGCATGGAAAACAGGTAAGAGTTTATCACATATGATGGTCCAGTCATCTGCTAGGAAAATTCTCAGCCAAAAATATTTGTCAGTAATTTCCTGATTACATTACACCTCAGTAATTTTCTGCTTTGCCAGTGTTCAGGTCACAATAGTACTTAGACTTGTTATCTGACCCAAGACGGCATTTCATTTATCAGTATTTGTGAGTATGATATCAAGGTAAATTAGCTGATTTTCCATTAGAAACATATGAAGACTGGCTATTTGTAGAAGTCAAGCACAGAGGACATCAGCAAGACTTCAAATACATAGCAGCCCGATAACAACTTGGGGTACTTAGTGTTTATTAAATTGATATTTTTCTTTTTAAAAAAAGACATTTTTGGACCACAGCTTGGGTTTAAGGTTGCCTATATAAATTAATAATTTAGAATAAAGTACATTTTGGAGACACTGTAACTTTGTCTGGATCAAGCATCTAAATCATGAACTACTCAGACTAACAGATAACCTAACAATTCAGTCCTGTTAGACAAGGGAAACGAGTCAGTGAAAAGGAAAACAAAGGAAAAAGCCAGCTATGTTCACAGTGTCAAATTGAAGGGTTGAATAAAAAATTAATCCAACATATACTTAACAAGCAATTCTATACACTTTGAGAGTGCAAGCTTTCAACAGAATGCCATTGCTCTCATGTGATGAAACTACCAGATGCATAGAACCCAGTCCTAATTTATTTGCAGTCATTTAGAATGACTAAATCCTAGCAAAGAGGTTTTTTCATTTTTAAAATAATTTGCAAGGCTCTGACACGTAAACATAATCCTTCAGTTCATGTTTTTTGGGGGGGAATTTCAGGCAGACGACTGTATAGGGATTGTAAGCATCTAAAGCCGTTTGTTTAGCAAACTAAATGTTTGCTTTATTATTTTCAAGTAATCAAAGCTCACCTGCTTATTCCTTTTTTTAAACTGGTCAGACAGAAACCAGTATTATAGCTGTAACACCAGCATCCTGGTATTTATAATCCAGGCCACTCTGGGGGTTGTTTATGCACAGTGGTGCAGCTTTGAGCAAGGGAAGCTGATAATGAAATAGGAATTGGAAAAAGCAGAATTATTTGAAGACAAGCAGTACACAGTCATCCCCGGGATGCCAGATCACATGTGCACCATGCACATGCAGCCTCCAGATTCATGCAGCAACAGTGGAAAAGCCTGGCATGAATCTCCCTAGGGCAGCTAAAGGACAGAGAAACTGAGCTGCAATATTTCTCCTTAGGAGGGACTTTAAAGAGTCACCAGTGTATTTTATATGATTCATCAAGTATCTGGTAAGTGAAGATTCAGGATCAGTTCAGAAGCCATTCAGTTTGTTAGTTCACTTCTGCTCTTCATTATTCTAGTCATACTTCTGGTCTCCCAAACAGATTTTTTTTTCAAGTTTGAATAAATGTCTACACCATTTGTTAACCATCAGAATATCATAATAGAATTCTACATACCAATGCCAGTGTTCATTACCACATTCTTTTAAGCCTACTACCCATTCAGACCAACTAGGTGCCCACCACAGCTACTGGGAGTCTTGTCTTCAGTTTCGACAAACCCTGGGATTTATGTACTTAGAAGGACACAGCCAGTGAGTCAATAGGATCACAGGTAGGTATGACTGAAGGTCTATTATAAATTATGCTTAAATCCTGTTGTATTTGAAAAGTAGTCACTGACATAACTTGAGGATTTATCATGTAGGTAAGCTTCACAAGAGGAATTAAACCCTGCAGTGAGAAATGTTAAATATTATGGAGGACAATGGTATCAACAACTATGCAGCATTTCATTAGGAGCAATACAGAACTGACATGTAGGCACTAAAAAGCAGATCTCTCTGCCCTGACCCACCCATGCAATTACAGACTTTCAGGTAAACTGTACTGGGCCAAATGTGCAATTAATTTAAAGTAAAAGGTAAGTTAGAGAAAGATTGTGGTTTTGTCTTTGTCTACTTCCCACAACAATCTAGTGCTACCAAATACAGCCAGCTGCTAAATTTTGTCAGAGCATAAATCCCTCCTTTATGAGGGGACAGCATAAACTGTATGGATCTGTGGGGTAGCATTTGTACTACAGCACAACTTGGCAACTGATCCAGCAAAATGGAAGCATCCTGCTTATTTTAAGGGCATGAGCAATTGGATTAAAATTCCCATGCTTAGTTTTCCACAGAGTTACAGACATGAGCTAATATTTTTAGAATCAGGGTCTTAGTGGTGAAGAGTGTGTTATGTTTTACACTGAAGGAATACATTAAACACATGTTCTGTGCAACTCTTCAGTTGTTACAAGAAATTTATGCAAAGGCAGAATACCAATACAGAGGTAAAAAACACCAGCTTCACAGCCAAATAAAAGCTCCGAATTCTCTGTCTGCTGGTAGGTTATTATACTTACCAATATTGCAATATTTTCCTGCATAATTTCCTTTGCAATCACATACTATTTTCCCAGTGTAAGTAACCATTTTACATTCTCCACCATTCATGCAAGGATTATGAAAACAACCTACAAGGAGAAACCAAAGATGAAACCAAAGGAGCAAACTCTTCAATACCATCAGTCCATTTTAACATACTTTAGTACACCTCCTCTTTTCATATAGATTTTGGCGAAGTTTTTCCTTTTTTACTCATCTCAGACCTACACTTCATATAAATTGAAGAAAAGGAAACTGCTGATTTCTGCCTACAGAGGTCTGTCTCATTGTTTTTTTCTTTTACTGGATAATGTCAGCCTAGCTATTGAAAAATATTATCAATGAACAATAGGTAAAATGGGGGTGGTGATTATTATTACTAGTGGTGATGGCATTAACATTTCTTTCCGTACAGAGGGTTCTACCAATTCCAAGAGTGCCACTGAGCTGTATTAAAATTTATAACAGCATATCTAGGAGGGAGCTATTTAGGTTGTATGGCCAGGAAGTATTAAGTGTTAACAATCTTCCTAACTCTACCATGGACTCCAAACATCCTGGAAAGCCATTGACTCTCTCTGTAATTTACTTTCCTGTTCTGTAAGGTGGGAATAAAAGCACATTCCTATTTCAAAGGGGTCTTTAACTCAGCACTGTAAGTTATGTGGGTGTCCGGGCAGGGTAAAAGTCAATCAGACTGAATAACTGAAGAGCCATACATAGCACATGTATAGGTGAGGTATATGGTTTGTTTCCCACCATCTCTTCTTCCATCAGACAGATGATCACCCAAAGCACACTCCCTGAAACTAGCTGGGCCACTGTGTTGGAGGAGCACGGAGTAGACTTCAAAACGTAAGCATCACACCTGCCAGAAATGGCTATATCAGGTCAAAAATCATGGGGAGCCTGGGGTTGATGCAGGGCAAATGGAATCCTGGAGGTGGGTAGAGTTTACATGCTACCAACTCAATAGTGGAATAGACTTGGGAAGAAATCCCAGATATGAAACGATTGTAGGTGTGCAGGGGAAGGGGAGGGGAAGGTGTACCTTTCGGGCATGTTACAGTTTTGGAAAACACCTCATAAGGCCAGGCATTTTACACTTATACTACAGAATTCATTGCATATTCTCACATACTGCAGTTCAGGATCGCCTTCATGGTGAAGAAGCACTGATGAAAATTCAGCTTAATGCATAAAATTGCTTTCTTAAATAAGGGTGGACATGTTAAAGCAATTTTTGGGGTTTTTTATTGCTCGTGCATGGAAAGGTAAGGGAAGGGTACATGAGCTACAAGAGCAATATTACTGAGCGTAACATAGATCAGGCTTTGATATCCGTAATATCCTTTATCTCCACTTCATGCAGACCAATAGTTGTAATACAAAATAGTGTCTTACTTCTGTATTCGACACTCTCACACTCGATCTGGCCGTTCACACATACACACTGCTCCACAACTCCTTGTTGGACTCTTGACCAGCTCATGCCCACATCAAAGAACTCGTAGAGGCTGTTGTCAAAACATTTCCCTAAAAGACAGTTTAAAAAAAACAACATAGGCTTTCTGAGGTTATTTCTTGTAAGGAACAGGACTACACACTAAATCATTCCCTGCTCATCTCTTTTTTCCTGTTGAGTAGCTACATGTATGTTGACAGTTGGTGCTTCCTAACCAAACTAGCCTCCTCAGTGTGGCACCATAAAGCTGTTACAGCAACGGCTCTGGGCAGAAGTGGCCTTTTCCTAAAGCCCAGTGAGCATGACAGCATCAACATTACTTAAGCCCTTCCAAAACTTCATTCAGCAAACACAAAAAATAAAATCAGTGGTATAAACTTGTCTGTCCCAGCTTACTACATCATCCATAGATAATGGGCTGTGCCAGAGCCAAGCACCAGAAATGAAAAGGCTTCTTTGCTTATGCTGGAAGGGCAGTCTAGAGCTGCAGGGAAAAGCAAGGACAATAGAAAACCCTCAGTGTAAATGCTTCATTCCTCACTTGAAATGCAGTACACTGGGAGGGACGGCACCATAAAACTGGAAAAATCACCCAAGTAAAGCCTTTTGGTCTGACTATCCTCCTTTGCAAGTCACTTCCCTGAAGGTGGAGTAGCTGCCCAGGTGTAAAGCTGACATCACAAGAAAAGCCATGATTGACCCATGTGTGCATATACATAAGGGACAAGGCATTACCTGAAATTTTGTTGCTTTTTCATGTCTCCCTGCCCTACTTCCTAGGTAATACCCAAAGTAGTAATTTCCAAACATATAAGTGATATTTAAGTCTTAAAACAGCAAAAGGGGAGGAAAAAGCTCTTTGTGTTTCCCATAGCTCAATACCTCACTGGCTTAGAGCATGCTTGGATTTATAATTGTATAATCAAGCTATTTTCAGCTGTCAGTAATAGATTGTCACAACTATTTGGAAATCCACCTACACAAACATTCATGCTGCAGTGGTCTCCCCCATCACAACAGCACATTAAGCAAACATTAGCAAGCTCTACTTACTGCTCATCTTTCATGTTATAACACTCATGGAAGAAGACACTTACTCATCCCACAGTCCCAGCCCGTGAATTCCTCAGGACAGGTACAGTGGTACATCCTATGGCCATGAGCGAGAGAACAAGTCCCTCCATTCCGGCAAGGGTTGCTTGCACAGTGATCTAGACAGACCAATGATAAGTTGTTGTTAATATCACAGAATCACTAGGTTGGAAAAGACCCATTGGATCATCAAGTCCAACCATTCCCATCAATCACTAAACCATGCCACTCAG
>WAAB01001411.1:11856-30106 GCA_013389865.1 Piaya cayana | reverse complement strand
GCTCCAGAGCCTCAACATCCTTCTTGTGCTGAGGGGCCCAGAACTGAACACAGGATTCGAGGAGGGGTCTCACCAGTGCCAAGTACAGGGGGAGAATAACCTCCCTGGACCTACTGGTCACTCCGTTTCTGATACAAGCCAAGATGCCATTGGCCTTCTTGGTCACCTCGGCCACTGCTGGCTTGTGTTCAGTCGCTGTCAACCAACACCCCCAAGTCCTTCTCCTCTGGGGTTTTTGTTTCAAGCTGCAGAGTTTTTATTGATCTAGCTTTTCAAAACTATATAGGAAAACATTGAGCTGGACTATCTCTCTCTCAGAGTGGTTTATCCAAAGGTGGCAGGCTCCAGAAGGTGCGAAGTAACCAGAGCTGCCACTGTAGGGAGGCAGAAGATGGGGCCAATGCCCACAAGATGGAGCTGTGTCTTTACACTGGGGAAGGAGGCAGCAGCTCTGCCTCTGCCCGTGTTGCTGCCCTGCGTGCTTCGTGTTTCGACATCAACGACCAGGATTCTAGAGCTCTCACGTTACAGAAAGGACAACCTTCGACAGAAGAAATTGTTATGGATTTGAGGATTTTTTTCTAAAATTAATGGACAGCTAGAGCAAGGGGGGGAAAAAGGGAAGCATGGAACAAGGTGGGGGAAAAGGCATTGAAGAAAAACAAAGGCTCATCCAAGTAAATCACGTCAAGCAGGATTAAACTGGCCTATTCTAACGTATCTCAGCTTTTTAAGAAATTTTCTAAATCATAGGAACATTGGGTGGGCGAAGAGGGGAGAGTCAGGACACCCTTCTCATCCTTGTGATGGAAGTTTTTCTTTTGCTTGGCAATGTGCAATGCAAAATGTGTAGGAGTCTGGCTGGCCAGCCATCATTCCTGATATCAAGGTACATCTCCCCTGAAGCTGATCAGCATCATGTTTTACACCCACTTTTGAGCTGGCCCAACAGTTTGAATGCATTCAAATCCTCTTTTTTAATGCTAGTCTAGTTCTGCAGGGACAACTGTGGATTTACTCAATCCAGGCACTCCTTCAGCTATCATATGTGGTCCTAAGCATGGGATATAACATACAGAAACATGGGCGCACTCGTACAGTGCTAATGTGAAGATGAAAGTCATATCCTGAGTTTTGCTACAGTGGTAAATGTAAAGGTTCCCCTGCACAGATCCAAATACTTATTTCAGAATAGAGTGGTATAATTGATATCAAATAACAGGCCTGGGTGTATTCACTGTTAGTTTCACTCCAGGACAACATCAAGGGAAAGCAAGTAAGAGCAGCGGTGTTCTGACTGTTCCTGCAGGTAGATATGACCTCCAGACCATCTTCTGGTACAGTGGTACTCAAGTCACTTTCTGTACTCTTGCTAAATCTGCAAAGAGCACTTCCAGTCCTCTGTCACTTTCACAGTCAGACTTCCTCACTGTGTTCCACCCACCAACTCAATCTGACTTCTCCAGGATATTCTGCATCCCTCCCCACCTTCCATGGAATCCAGGAATAACTTAGAGTCACAAACCTGTGGACACATCACAGTTCCCCACAGGGAATCCTGCCCATTCTTAATCAGCCATTAACTGGGGAGTGCCAAGTCCTTGAAAGCTCAGCCAACATCTAAAGTCTCCCCGTAGTATCTCCCCACCTTCACAGGAAAAACACTGCGTACTTGCTAGCAATCACCTTGACTACAGCTTCACCTCTCTGAGCCTATACTGAAGGAGCAATAGCCTTTTCTAACCTTCCTGACCATATTTTCGCACAGAAACTTCTTGTTTCTGACACCCACATTTCCCAGAACTAGGACTTCTCTTCCCCAGGCCCCCTCCTGGGATGATGCCTCTTCCTCCTGCCTGTGTAACCCACACTGCTTTACTTCTTCTTTCTATATCAGTCTAAATGTCTCTTAAAAATCTCACTGTCTTGTGGTTTTCTCACAAGTCTGGTCCTCCCTGAGGTTTTGGCCACTTGTCCAAGACTTACAGACATTCAGAGTAGTAGTCCTAACAGACTGCCCAAGATCCAGAAGTCCCACACATGGGTGCACGTGTTTGTACATATGTAAGAACTATACACCCACATTTATGAAGGAGTCACCTCAGGTAGATACTACACACAGTATCCACGTAGGTTTGAACAAGCAGCTTGGGTATGGTTAGAGCGAGATCTCCCCTCCAGCAGAGCCTTCGTATCTTGAGCTTCATTACATCCTGAAGCTAAACACTTTTTGGTTAAATCTTCTCCTGAAACTGGCAGACATATTTTTCTGGATCAATGCCTCCGATACTTGCTTAACTCTAATCTGGAAACAGTTCAAGTTGTTTCAAGTTGACTCCCCATGTATGCATGGTATTCTTGGCCTTGGGAGTTTTTGCCTTTGCTTTCAAGCAGCTCCTTCCCTATCCCTGTTCACAGACTCCTCACTAATCTCTTATGTCCAAAGGATACTGTCTTCCCGCAAAATTTCATTTTTTCCTATTTTTCAAGTGTCTATAAAGTGGTCAAGATTCCCCCAAAGATTCAGTGTTTCAGTGGATATTTTTCACAACAAAATCATATATTTCCAGCTTTTTAAAGATCCATATTTAGATCAGTTATCTTCTGCAACAAGTGAACTTCCCTTCTGTTAGATTTAAATTATCTTTAGCCATTATGACACTCTTTCCTTTCAACCTCACCATAAACCTTTTCTCTTTTAGTTATGGCAGGTGATCTGTTAAATCTTTTCCAAGTTAAAATACAGTGCTTGCTGCTTAAAAACAAACAAAAAAAACCCCCAAAATACTTATATTTATAAATAAATAAACAGCTGAAGACTTTTTTATTTAATTTTATAAAATTCTCAATGCTTTCAGAAATAGTCTTTTCTTGGTAACAGACAGCAGTGATCTCTTCCAGCCACTTCATTCTTTTTTGTGTTTTCTTTCTACTCTCACACATATAACTCTCTTGTTCTGGAGCAAAAACAGTAGCCAGGGCAAGTCCTCACCAGTCTTAGGGTACACTGACAGGGATACACCTCGAAGAAGGGCAGGCAGGCGGGGTGGCTTTAATTTTGCAAACCACCCTATGCAACGCTGCAGTGGGTAACAGGCAAAAATGAGCCAGAAAGACTAAAAAAGGCTCAGGGGCAGCCAGCTTGCTGCAGACATGGTGAGGAGCAGTTGGCAGAGAAATGGTGATGGCCAGAGTGGGACAGACGTGGCACAAGGCACCCCCAGAAATGCAACAGTAGGCTTGGAGATCTGCTTCTCCAGCTACTGTAAAAAGCCTCCTTGAGTCAGCTAGCCACCACCATGACAGCCACTATTTCAGTGGAGGATTAAAGCAATCATTAGTTACTGCTTCCAACATTTTATGCTCAGGGAGGGCACTCATGAATAAGGAAGTGCAGTCCTTATAACCCAACTCTTGTAAACATGAACAGTCTATAAATTCTGTTTGTGTCTGACACACTTGCACTACAAAGGCACATGCATTGTTTGCTTGTTTTGGATTAGATCATTCATCTCTGATCTACTGTTAATCTGTTCTAAAGCCAGGTAGGAAAATAATTTCAGGTTGTTAAGCTTAAAATGATAATGTTATGCACTGCTTAATTTTAGACTCTCAGCATGATTCAGCTAAAACCGGCTTTTCAGTCACTGTGGTAGATTGTAATCAGCTTGGCAAAGAGACTCCTGACATGACAGAGAACTCACTGAGGATGGTGGAAAATGCCCTTCAATGGAAAGTGGAAAGCAAACACCTATAGGTATCTGGTCGTATCCCACAGATTAAACAAGACAGGTCACGTATGAAAGTAGTGTGAAGGAGAAAAGACAAACATGATCAGCATTTTGACACAGATCCAAAAAAAAACCTCAGGGGCATCAAATCTGATCAATGCAACACCTGATTTTCAACATTTATCTGCCAATATAAAAATTGTGCATTAGCTATATGCGTTCCTTATGAAGTGAGATTCCAGCTCATGAAACATCAAGCAGAGGTGATGGAGACAAACAAGGGCCAGCTATCAACATGCTCCTGAGGACAGGGATGCATATTCCCCACCAAACTGCTTGGAACATGATGCTTTCACCCACTACGTCAAATAAAACAGTTTATATAGAAAGGAGAGTTTGCCACAGACCTTGGCTTCCCTTTTAGACAGGCTTTTGCAATGAGGTAATTGTAGCACTAGCATGTTGTCCGCATGAAACCATAGCACTTCTCAGCTAGGTAACCCGTTCATTGTCCCTCAGTACTCCTACAATAAAGGCTTCTGTCATCTTGTCTTCTCTAATGCAGCCCAAAGAATTCTGGTTTAGAAGGTCTGCTCTTTATCCTGGGATCTCAATGAAGGACAGCTGCAAGTGATGGCTGAGTATTGTACAGGGGTGAAATGCTCTGTACCTTGTAAAAATTAACTGTTCAAAGGGACAGAAAATGTAGCTGATTAAATGAGGGGGAAAGTACATGCAGAAGGAGAAGACAAATGCCTCTCTACTATCGGCTGCTGCAGGATCTCAGATTTCCATATTGGCATAACCATAATTTCTTTCCATTACTTCAAGTTAGTCAACAGAGAGTGAATTCAAGACTGTGTAAAATTCACAATCCAGTGCTATGGTTATGCGGAGTCACAGATTGATCCCAGAAACAGCTAAGGTGAAGAGTTGTTCCGCGTACACCAAATAAAAGTAACACTGAAGGGACTATCCATCTTTACTGAGGGTGGCAAACTAGGAGCCAGGTATCTGGAGCAAGTCAGTAATGGCTTGTCTTACCTGAGTAGTCTTTGGGCAGTAAAGCACAGTGTCCCCATCTCCTGTCCCGGTCATAGTTATGTGTTGTTGAACACCTGAAAAGAATAAAAGATGCAGTTTAATGCAGCTTTATTGCAGCTTGAAACAACCTGGATGTTTGCACTGGAACTATGTGGCCTTCAATGTACGGCAACCTGGAAATACTTTTTTTTTTCTAATTAGTATGTGTATCATTCAAACTCTCTTAACACCAAAGGAAAAATATGCTTTGTTTTGTTAAGGATGCTCTAGCTCACTTCTCTCAGATTCAAAACAGACTAAGAATAAACTGCAGTAGCAGGATCCAAGATCTCCAATGAAGCCCCTCAAAAAAACTCAACTGTATTTCTATTTTAAGATTAGAAAATGAAAGACAGAAATAAAAATCAAAACTAAAACAAATAAGTTATGACTCCTTTATTCATTACAAAACAAGTAAAACAGGACATAACTTATTTTTTATGTCTGTCAGTTATTTTAATAATCTGTGGTGGCAAGAGACTGTCCCCAAGGGGACTTTTTCCTGGCTTTCTGCTGCAAAAGTATTTTGCACTCAGTTCCTTTAAAGTATTTCTATTTTTTACCTTGCCAGGCAAAATGAGGAAATAACTGACATGGGGGTGATTTCCAAATGCACAGATAAAACCTCTCCTCTTTGCAGAGCAGAGGGCTGAATCCTGCACACCATGCCAATCATGGGAATCCTACCAAGAGCAACTTTGACAACTGTTTTTTCTATGCATTTTCCTTGCCGTCATCAGTCTGTCATCTACAAGGCTCATGGCACACTAAGCTGCTGTTCTCCATTTGCAGAGATAGACTTCTAGGCTTCCCCAAGGCCACACAGGGAGTGTGTGACTCAACCAAGGCTGAAGCTTGGAGGTCCACATCCTGTCCCAGTGCACCATCCACCAAAACATCCTCCCTTAATAGTTTTAATGCAACATAATAAATACCAGCTGCAACTACCTAGGAAAATGAGTAGCTACACTGCAATGGAAGAAACAGGAATTTGATGCGTGACAGATTATCATGCCTGATAATCTGTTTTTATTATGTGGGGGTTTATCATACCTTGAACAGTTGTGTTATCAAATATTTTTCACCCTAAGATGTCACAAGCTAGACTGAAATTTTATTGTAGAGCATGTCAACCATTTTAGCTGCCCTACTTTGCTTCTTAATTATATGTTATGGGGTATTTAAAATGCTTTAATTCCTACATAACATTTGAATAGGCCATACATATTAAGTTTGGTGACCTCAATTATACAAGGTGCACAATAAGAATGGTGCTTGGTAGTCTAGTGCAGATTAATTTGACACATTCTTAAAGAGGCTGTTTTCTCACAGGCATTACGGCCCATGAGACTCTACTAGGAGTTAATGGGAATTTTACTGTGCTTCTTTGGTGGGAAATGGGTTATTCTTTTTTAGAGGATAGTCTGCTACACATGATGAATAAGGTGAGGATTAAATTAAAAGTGGTTCTCGGTGGTGCATTGTTTGTGTCGTTGTTGGGAAAACTTTCTCTGACTGAACATTTTGTCTGTAGGAGCCATGATGGGTAAGAGAATCCAGACTTTTCTGAGTGACTTAATTATTGATTCAGAAGAGCAATGTTACACTGAGAAGCATGGGAGAGGCAAATGGAAAAGACAAAAACAATTTATATGCAAATTAATACACTCTGGAGTCTGTCCAGTAACAGCCAAGTTCTAAGCAACTGGAGAATTCCATTCTTCTGTTATCAAAAACTTGTCATCAGAGATCCTGACAGAGGCTTCTTCCAGCAGCTTTCCACAACCCACTGGTTCTTCCACCCAACACTCTTTGCAACCAGTCTTCTCCTTCCCTACAACCTTGTAATGACTATGAAGAAGTTGGTCCTCCACTGTTAAGCCAAGCTGCTGCCTAAGGGCCAGACTTCTTGCACATTCACATAATCCTTTTATATTTTCTGCCACATCTCTCACTGTTTCAGAGAATCTCAGAGTATCCTCAAAGTTGCTTCACTGGACTCTCCTCCTCTTTTTAAAACCTTTTCTTTGTTGAGAGGCTTAACAAAAACATGACATTCTCACAGGATGCTACCTCCAGCAGCCGCACCAACCAAATGGTTCACTATTTCTTCATACTATTTGTAAATGAGACCACTCTCTAAATTTGAGATTACAAATGTCTTTATGTCAGCCTGTCATACAAAATTATTATTTTTTAAAAGTGAAAAAATAAAGACATGGATACTGAATTAATTACATCAGAAAAGTCCAGTATTAGGGATTGATTTATGCAACATTTTAAATCCATACATGGTAAACAACATGGAAATGGATGGACAAAACGGTCTATCACAGATGAGGCCTAATATATAGATGGAAAGTGGACTATTTTTCCTATTAGGAGCACTGGCAGCCTTAGTAATAGGATGTTTTGGAGAGCAAATAAAACCTCATACCAGCACAAGAATAATGGAAGGAAAGAGTTATGTCACCATGCCTGGTACTGTCACCACATTCAAGGTCTGGAGCTTCTCTCAGACTTTTTCATGTGTTGTCCTGACCACAAGAGATGGTCAGAGTTCACCTAAAAACACCAGAGCAAACACCACCAGCACCAGCAGAACCTCAAGCCTGATATTGTCTCCTGGTTTACCTCCCATATCAATCTCCTTTCCAGGATTGGCATAGACTCTCCAGTTTGTGATCCAGCTGGCCAAGAAGCCCTCCTTTGCTCTGTCTTCAGCCTGTAGCCAAAGTATAAGATCTTCTTGTGTTGAATATGATAAGATCATGCCCTTCCTATACAGACCTAAGCCCACACTTGCAACCCAGCACAACAGGGAACTCTGTATCCAGCACTCAAGCACAGGATAAGGGTTTCTCCAAGTTGTGACTAAATACCTTCCAAGTCACAGCTAAAATCCAAACCAATTTCTGTTCCTGCCATTCCCCTTGCTTGGGATCTTGAGGGATCCCATAGCACTACGGGACAGAGTGGCAAGGCACTGACAGCATGTCAGCAGCCACAGCTTGCCTGCAATTCAGACCAACCTCCCCATTTGCTCTCACAGGTGTTCGTTGCACCCTCATTTTGTCTGTCCCTACATTGCTCTGTCTTTCTGGAGGTACCGAGGAACTTTACCAGCAGTTCCAGCTACTTTTTCTCTTCAACACAATAGGGAAATTTACATGACATCTTTAGTACCTAGTTAGAGGACTCTAAATAGGAATTTATCTGTGAAAACAGATTGTAATTAAAGGGAAATGCAATACAGGATGCTATTAAAGGAAGTTTGTTATTTGAATACTGCAATTATTTTGTCTTCTTTCCTGTCTTTTCAATAAATATTTATAAGGATACAACTTGTTTGTTGCTCTCAGAGTAAGTAAAGAGAGATTTCTGCGGTCAAGACTGATTTATGTTGAAACATTTAATGTTACAGATGGACAAGGCCATGTCTGATTGCCTTTCACATTTAGCCCTTTGAATTAACAAAGTAGCTTTCATAAGTGAGGTGTCCAGTTTGTATTCAGATAGTCACTGCTTTTAAATGCTTTCTGCAGCAGGACTGTATTTTTATTTAACTTAATATGATGGGCTAGCACACAGGATCTCTCATATGTAGGGTGAAAAAACTTGTAACAAAATTAAAGCCAATTGGAGTTGGCTTTGCCTCATACTTTTGAGTCATGCCTGTAACCCTGCCCCAAAGTATTACTTAAGAACTAAGGACATGGTCTCATTGAGTGCATAAACCAGCACACTTCTGTACTGATCCCCTTGCATTCTCTCCCAAAGAGGCAGGTTGCATCTAGCCTCCCATTATCTCCATTCTTACTAGGAGCTCACAGGCAGGCAGGTTCCAACCCCAGCCATTCAGGAGCAGGAAGGACACAGGCAGGAGGGACACAGTCCTCACTTGCTGCCTGCCAGGTCCCCTGGCATGAGTTATTCAGCATCAGACCAGCACGGGTGAGTGCCAAGTCACACAAAAATGCATAGAGCAGTTTTCCCAGTTGCTATTCAGAGCTCTTTCCCCAGCATCTCTGCGCCTGCAGTCACTTATTAGGGTGCTTTTAACTTATGAAAGAAGAGTAAACACTGGCCAGAAGGTCATCCATGGGGTGAAATGACCTGTCAAAATCAAACAGTTCCAGCTGTCTTTCTTCTCATCTTCCCACTAGTAAATGGCTTTTAAAAAGTGGGAAGCAGATGAGCAAGTTGTCCAAGGTCACTCTAAAGTGTTCTCTAACCTTGGGTCCCATCCGTTCACACTTTTTTATGATTTTTTTTCTATTTCTGTGGTCTAATTAGCTAAAAACAAATACATGGAGTGTCATGTATTAACAAGATCCATCCTAAGCATGGCATGATATTAAGCGGGTACAGAGGTCAAACTCTTCATAGACACAGTTCATCAAAGACAAGGTTCAAACTGGAAAATTATTCTAGTTCCCTCCCTTCAGTTAAGATATTCTGATATTCTTGTTTCTTTGAGGTTTTTCTTATCAGGATTGTATCTATGGATGTGTGGGAAATTCAGAAGTGGTCTACTGTCTTGAAGCTATCTTTGTATATGGTTTGTGTTCTTTATATTACAGCAGCACTTACTGATGTGCCATCAGAAAGATGATACAGATCATGAAAAAAATTACACTGTCCAGTGTAAAAAATGAGAGTTCTACCCTGCACAGATGAGTAAAATAAACTCTATAAAGCATTATCTCCACTCTGAAAACATGTAAGTGTATGCCTTTCACAGAGCACATCTGTGCATGTATTTTCACGTTACCGTTACCCAATATTCCCTGTTTTGTTGCCTTTGATTTCTGCCAATGTATGTCTGCCTAGTTAGTCTTGTTTACTCAGTGCTTGCTGCAGTAGAGTTCCCAGCTGACTGCTCCTATCCCAGTATGAATAATGATGCTTCAAACTTCTGCATACATAAAATAATTGTCTTTGCCAAAAAAAGGAGGACCTGGCCTTGAACACACTAGTAGAATAAATCACGACTCAGAAAGGAGGAATAGTTCCTCCTCTCATAATACTGCGCTGTCCAAAACCAGCCTGGTGCCAGCCTGGATTGAAATCAGAGATGATGAGGGGAGGGTGCAAACTTTCCTCAAAAGTCAAGTGGTCTCTTGTGCAGTACAAGTAAGGCCCACACCAATCAATTAATCATCAACTGACCATCATCTGATGCAATTCCAATACAATGAACAAGGAGGAAACGTTTCTGCAGTTCATGATCTTGCTGTGCCTGGGACCCCTCCCTTCTGAGCATGAGTCAACTTGGGGGCCATGACTGTAGTGGGACAACTGCATAGCTTTCCTTGGGAATGACATCAAACCCAAGTTAATTAGTCTAAAAACAAGCTAAAACACTAAAAGGATGACATTTTCATTTGAATGCTGTTCATTTATGAGCAATGTTAACTCACCATTTCTTTCGGGAAAATAGATTTGATAAACACGAGTGATAAAATCTTCCACCATACCGGAAAGGAAATTTGCATAAATTGCCATCCTCTGTAAACACTGAAATACAAGAATAAAAACTTCATCATGCAGCTGAAGTCCAACCCACAGGTATATATTTTATATGTTATTAAATGAAATTACAAAGATAGATATCTTCATGTTTTTCAGCTGTACTTTGGGCTCTGTGTCTCTACAAGTTCTGGTGCATGAGACAAGGCTTAAAATCCTACGTAATGAGTGAATCAATACAGATTAATGGGCTCTTTGGTAGAATAAAGATCTCAGATATTTCCAGCTAAAAATATATTGCAATTTCTGGTACAGCAAATGCCAATTATATTCATTAATTGCAATTATAATTTCTAATTATGTAGTATTGTAATAGCATATTAAATTGATTTCTGAAGTAGTATCCTTTTAGGCTGCATATCACATTGTAACATCTGTTTAAAACAATTAAGGCACCAGACAGTACAAACTGAAATAGAAACATTCTGGTGAAAGAAGGTTTTAAAGGATGGGGGATGACAGATAATTTTGATCATGCCACCTTCCCTTTGAGATAAGCAGACTCCTTAGTAGTGGGGAGAAATCAATGGGACTGATGTCTGAAAAGGGCAAGTTTTATGTTTACTGCGTCAGTGATGGAAACTAAGGAAGGGTGGTGGGAGTCTGAGGAAGGATAGTGGGAGTCTAACAGAAAAAAATCCTTCAAGATGAATCTTGAGAATGAAGGAGGCTGAAGATTAAAAAAAAAAAAAGAAAAACTCTCAGAGCTTATTTAACCACTAAACTAAAAGCAATCTCTTTTTAGAGCTACGAATATGAATGGGAAGTCAACTATTGCCATAAGAGAGAAATGGGGCATACAACCAAGCTGGCAGCACAGTGCATTTCCATTTCTCAGTGATGATGTACAACTGCTCCTTGTCCTAAGCTTACCTCTTCCATCATGGCTGGGGCTCCTGCACACCCTTGACATATCTGTTAACTGTCACAAGCTCAGACTCGTTATCTCAAATAGCTGCGGTGGCCAGTTATCAGCAATATGGAAAAAAATAATGCATCCCTGTAGTCCAAACCCTTCCTAACCATTTGGAATTATCATCACTCCACCTGCCTTAACCACGCCCTTATCTGCCAAGGTAAAATACCTACTGCTATCCCTTTTTCAGACCTGATTTTCATTGTCTGAACTAATTAAGGAAACATTCACATATTCACCTTCTCTCTATGATACCTCGTTACACTTAGGAAAGTTGTGAAAGTACATCCCCATTCAGAAGGCATATCACATCCCAAAGGCCATTAATGACTGTTCTAAGCTATAAAGGCACCACTAATGGCCTGATTCATGTGATCAATAACATCAAAAGCACAGGGCAACAAAAGCTTTAAAAACTGAATTCTACAATGCCTGATTGTTTAGGTGCCATCAAAACAAATGCAACCCAGCTCACCACATGGGACTCAAACCCTTCTCCCACAGGAGAAGCCTTCTCCCACAGAGATCAAAGGCTGTGGCAGAAATTGAACCTATTACAAATGAAGAGCTTACGTACTTTAAAGTCACAGGGCGGGCACAGCTCTCATTAAAATAAAGGGAGTTGCACATCTACAACCACACCATGTTATAAGCCATCCCAGCTCAGACAAACTAAAATCCCATCAGCATTTTGCCATTAATCCACACCTGAAGGAAAATCACCTGAGATTCCTGAGCTAATCCCAAATTCCCCTCTACACAGAAATTAATATTGACATAACCATTCCTTAATCCTTATTCGTGTTGAAACAAATACAGGCTAACTACTGACTTGCACAGCATGGGTACAGACAAGCAGATCATTTTTACTGTCATGAAACCTAATGAATTTGACTTTGTACCTTGTGGGCGAGTGAACTCATGTTTTGAGCCTCTTCCTGCCTCAGATTCGTAGTGCTACAAAGAGAAAAAAAGAATGCGGATTGGAGACATAAATTCACTCCAGGAACCACCTTAGATAGACAAATGTGCTTTCCAGAAAGCCCTGAAATTGTGTTTCTCCCAGTGTTTCTGCAAAGATCTCATTATTTGTTTGTGATTTTTTTTTTCTGGGACACAGTCTTGTGAAACAGGGTAGATAAACTGGCTCATAAGTCTCTGTTGAACCTGAAAAACCCCACACAACACAAAAAAGGCCACAGCTCTGCTCCATTATATTTTTCTATTGCCGAGGGACACAAATCCTATTTCTCTCAGCAGGAAGCATATATACATTCTGGGACCAGTTCACGGTTACAAATAACATCCCAGCATTTGACATTTCCTGCCATTTAGCTGTATCCCCCAGGGCAGTATTTTAAAAAGCAACATCTCCTTTATTTGGGTTTGCTGATCAGCAAGCAAAGAGCACTAGGCTTAGCTGATTTTAAGCTGTAGGAAATAATAAAAAACAGTAATACCCATGAAGTGTTCCTGCCAACAAAGGTGCTGACAGCTGAAGTATTATAAAATAAAAATATCACCAAAGCAGTCAAGGAAGCATCACATCATGAACATAGAACTGGATGGGGGACATAATAAGTAAGGGATAAGATGAAGCTGTTGCTAAGATGTGTACGGAGAGCTTGAACTGTTCTGAGGAAGAAATAGGTTTTGCACTCTACAGTGACTCTGCCAGCACTAAGCAGTCTCCAACAGCTTCAGCCAGGGCTGATGCTTTCCTCGGCAGCTCTCTGATCCACCTGCAATGCCTAAGGAAGTACTTGCATATTTCACAGGGACTGTTAGATTATAGTACTTCATATAAGCATCTGTATAGTAACACAAGGATAGTTAGATTATGTATTTAAGTATATCTGAGCTAGTTTTAAGCTAGCTAGTAAATAAGATTAATCATAAAGCCACACAAGCAGGGGTCCAGGCTATCAGCTGCACTGCTAGTCCATGACGGATGCCAGACCGTGGTGGGATTTAACCAAACTAGCAAGGTCAAATCATCACAGCCAGTGCTGCAGCTGCCTTGCAGGTGTACCTTCCAAAAAAAGACACAAAGCACACAGTGAAAACACTGAAGGGCATGGCATGAAAACAGGGAACGGTTTGAAAAGGAGGAGATGGTACCTATGCTGACGTGTTCAGTTACCAGTTAGCAGTAAAGTCTGGTGGGGTAGTGCTCTCGTTCCATGCTACTGTGGGTACCTGCTTGCGTCAACAAATTCCTGGGATAAATTTTCAAAGAATTTCAATTTTTGTGGTCCTTCCTCTCCTCCCATTCTTCCTCCCTAGCTGTGTATGGCTATAAGCATCTTTAACTGGAGATATGCATGAGACCAGCTATCCTACAGGCTCCTCACCTTAGTCAGCATTGCTGTGAGCCTTCATCTAGCAAATCTCTTTTGTTTTTCATATGAAGTGCTCTTCCTTTCTGTCTGGTCGGCATCTTCACTCATCTGACCCCAAGGCAACATTGTCCTGCCAGCCAGCACATAGGTGATCCAGCACTCCAAAACAGAAGAGTCAGACTTACCATCCTTGCACAGTCACTGCTCAGAGTCAGAGCCAAGACAACAGTGAAAGGAGCACAGACTTTCATCTTTTCTCTCCTCTCATGAAGGTTTTGCCTGGCAGAGGGAAATTTCCAGGTCTGGTCTTGAAGCAGGGGGGTGAATCAGCAACAAGCTTTAACAAGAGACTGTGGTTTACTTGACTTGAGGGTATTTTAGTTTTCTAAGTAAGCAGAGCTGTTATTGTTGTTAATCATTAATGTCTTTGTGGGTAGATGGGAATGGCATGTAGTGAGATACTCTCCCCAAACCACAGGAAGTGAAGAGTTTACAAAGGGCCTGACCCTAAGAGATCATTGCTAGAGTATTCAGCAAGCATTTCAGAGCACCTCCAGAGGTTCCCGTCCAATGTTGCTTGTAATCTACCATCCTGACGTTTCCCATCTTTCCCTGCAGGAGCTAATTAAAAGTACAGCATAGTAATAAGCAGCTCCAAGCAAGCTCACTCAGGAGATGACAGTAGGTTGCATAATACAGACCAGATCAATACTGATATCAGACACAAGAATTACTCATTAACAGATGGTTACCTTTCCAGCCATGACTTACACCAGATTTTCAGCAACAAACTGGGATCATTAAAAGAAAAAGAAAATAGATGTTACTCTAACAAAACATTTAGTGTACTGAAAAGCTCCCTTTTGCAGCCACCTGAGCAAAGCCATCTCTGTCTTGTCAGTGTTCAGCTGAGATATCTGCACTGCAGAAGCATTTCTGATAGGAATGCAGAGGGTATTGCTGAAACAGATCTCACTAGTGGAGTCTATTTCAGCCCCACCTTGCCCCACAACCAAAATCCACAGGTTTGGCTGGTACAACTGTGTCTGTGCTTGAACCTTTTGCCAGACATATCCTGTCAATCAGGGACTGCACTTCTTCACACCCCAAGTCCCCGCAGCCACAACAACAGAAAGAATACTGTAGTCATTGCTTAAGTTGTGCCCTACTCTTTGAAGTTTCACCACTACGGCTACTGAAGGGATGTGAATTTTTATGTTTTTGTCTTGCGTGGATGGTTTATAATGTTGGAGACAACCTCCACTGGCTGTGCTATCACACTACTGTGTCTGCCATCACAGTAACAATTCTCAGTATATTTATGCATATATAGGCTTATGGACAAAAGTTCCCTACTGTCAGCAAGGCTTGGAACAGCAGGAATAAGGCAAATTTGGAATTTTCTTCCCAAAATCCAGAAAAGAGTGAACAAGAAGAAAATTTTCTTTGCCCCTATGCATTGCTTGTTGCCTGAAGATTTGAAGTAAATAAGGCTTCAGAATAAACTTGTAGACTAGGTCTGGTTTATTATCACTCATTTCATTCATGGGAATAGGATGTACAGACAGTCTGATTTGCATAGGGACACCTGGCAAAGCTGGAACAAAGATTTCCACTTGCTACCCTCATTCTTGGCTTTGGCCAACAGGCTTCAAAATAGTAATGCCTGTACAGTGGTTTATAGATATCTGCCTACCATCCGGGCTACTGAAATTGGGCAGAGAAAGCAAAATGCCAGACTTTCATCCAAAGTTCCCAAAAGCTCTTAGCTTTTAACTCAAACTGACTCCTCAACATAAGAAAAGGGAAGAAGCACCAATACCAGGTTCTGCTTCAACTAATAGGGCGGTGTGGGCACAAAGCAAAAGGGAAAGACATCAGTGACAGAAACTGCAGTAGCTGCCAGAGAAGTACCCATTCAGAGAAGTACTATATAATGGGAATTACCCGTGAGTAAGGTCTGAATAACAACCAGTGATATCAGGGTACACATAGATCTGAATCATTTAAAAAAAACCCAACTAACTTCTACCTGTGCTCTGACTGCATTGGTTCAGCATAGAGTTGTTCAAACAGACCTTATAGCCATAAAGAGAAGGCAAAATTTAAGCTGTGGGGGTTTTGTTAATTAGTTCAGATGATAAGTGACTTTTTCATTTACTTATAATCAGAAGAAATCTGCTTTCATTCATTGGGATTTTCCTATCATCAGTAGAAGTAAAATATACTACATATTTTTTTGAGAAACATTGCATTACATTGGAAAAAAAACTCCGCAGAAAAGTGAATATTCAGTATTAATGTTGAATTCTTATAAACTTCACCGGGCTTTGGTCACTTGTGAGTCCATAGGGGTGAAGAACAAGGTCTTTGGCTGCAGATATTTGTGTGTTATTATGTGAAGTTTTGGCCAGGAGCAACACAAGAAGTGTGGAAGCACAAAAAGAGGGACAGTTGAGAAATAGCCTGGGGAAAGAGAGCTGAGACAGATGAACTCCATATTCTGGTCCAGTCTTACACTGTTCCAGCCAAAGCCATACAGCAGCACAGTCCTGGGTGAGCTGGGAATAACCCCAAAGGTAGAAAGGCACCAAATAGAGAGGTCATCATCCCTTCTTCTAACAGGTATTTATGCCTGACTCCACAGCTTCTTCACTGAGAATCCAGGTGCACAGAGCTTTCAATGTGAAGAAAAAAAATGAAGAAAAAAAAATCAGTACAGAGGTTTTTATTTACCTTTTTATTTACTCATGTACACCAGTGCTGCAATCGCTGGTACTCCATTTACAGGAATTGCAGCGTGACCTCAGGAATGGACTAACCAGAGATGATGGCAGAATGGGTGCACTCAGCCAGCCACCTCCTTGGCACGGGGAGCATTGAACGATGTGCACAGACAGCAGCCCCTTGCTTCTGCCAAAGACCAAGGAGCCACTCTTACATTCAGATATCACCAGATTACAGATTGGTAAGATCTCTGGGGATGCCTACCATGAGAGAATTTTCTTCTGCTGTAGGGAGATGATGTTCTTTAGTTTGTATCACTGCAGCTGACAACCCACCAGCCTGCAAAACCCAGGCCACTGCGCCAAAACCATCACCCCCGTAGTCAGGATAATGAGCCCCCAGAGCTGCTTTCCTTCACCTTCTCAAATCAATTAAGATGTGACTCATTATTTCTGGCTTATTAAAAGAAAATTCCTATATAGGGAGAAAAAGTTAGGTCTATATGGAGCAGATGCCATAACAACAAGCAAAACAATGAAGATATGGAAACAATCCATAAGGCATCCAATATAAAGTTCCTAGCATTAAATTTTAGACTTCATTTATTGTCCATTTCAAAGGAGGCTCCGCGAAACACTAAATAAATACATAAACATAAGTATACATATATATAAATATATATATGTACACATACACATGCACATGTGTATGTATATAAAAGAGAGGAAATCCTCCAGGAGTTAGAGGGAAAACCTGACATTGGGGTGGTAGAATATTTGGCAGCTCTAAGGCCTGGAGCCTCTATTGCAGATCATCTCACCAGTGAAACTGCAGCTAGAGTCTGATTCTTGTTTTCTGAGAAAAACTGCATTTTCCTTTTAAAGAAAGGTATCTTCTGATTATTAATTTTTCTGCATACAATATTGAACATTTCCTGTGGAGTGCACATCACTCAAATGCATTGAAAAGCAGATTCTGCTACTGCTGAAGTCAATGAAAGTTTTCAAAACAAGACTAGGAATGCTTTATCGTGTTTGCAGGCAGTAATTCTTCTATATCAAAGTCTAAAATCCCTCAGTTTCAGCATTTTCCTCTTAATATTGACATTATCCTGGGAAAAAGAAAATACAAATAAACACACAATAAATGATCAAAAAGACCTAAATCCTTGCTGCAGGGGACATGGCACATACTAATAAAGCTGCCGCATATATCTGCCTTTTCCTCACTTCCCACATTGCAATATTTTTTTATTTCTTTAAATTTAATAATAATTAATAGAAGTCCAGACTGAGCCCAGATTCTGAACTACTTCATAATAATGAAATAATATTAACAACCATTCCAAATCATTAAATACCAACCAAAAGTAAATTAATTGAGTCAGCCACCAACAAGAAATTATAAAATTGCATTCTTTCTTTTTTTTCAACAGCTAGTTCACTAGACATAGTTGGAAAAGACAAGTTTAAACACACAAACATCAGTTTCCATTAATTCCTGTGTACTGGCTACTATGCAGACTGGAGGAGGGTTATCCCATGACTGCAAGTTCATCAGTGGTCTCCATTTTTATGTTATTTCCTGACCATTATGAATGTTTCTGAGAAACCCACCATTCAACCACTGCAAAAATAAAGAATCATAGAATCATAGAATAACCAGGTTGGAAGAGACCTCAAGGATCATCGAGTTCAACCATTCCTATCAAACACTAAACCATGCCCCACAGCACCTCATCCACCCATGCCTTAAACACCTCCAGGGAAGGTGAATCAACCACCTCCCTGGGCAGCCTGTTCCAGTGCCCAATGACCCTTTCTATGAAAAAAAAAATTCTTAATGTCCAGCCTAAATCTCCCCTGGTGGAGTTTGAGGCCATTCCCTCTCATCCTGTCCCCTGTCACTTGGGAGAAGAG
>WAAB01001411.1:0-11421 GCA_013389865.1 Piaya cayana | reverse complement strand
TCCACCCAGGAGAGTGTGCGCCTGTCCAGGCCAGAGGTTGACAGTTTCCTGAGCAGAATGCTGTGAGAAACTGTGTCAAAGGCTTTGCTGAAGTCCAGGAAGACAACATCCACAGCCTTTCCCTCATCCAGTAGACGAGTCACTGTGTCATAGAAGGTGATCAGGTTAGTTTGGCAGGACCTGCCTTTTGTGAACCCATGTTGGCTGGGCCTGATCACCCGGTTCTTTTGCACGTGCTTCATGATAGCACTCAAGATCACATGTTCCATGACTTTCCCTGGCACTGAGGTCAGACTGACTGGCCTGTAGTTCCCTGGATCCTCCCTGTGACCCTTCCTGTAGATGGGCACAACATCAACCAGCCTCCAGTCCAGTGGAACTTCCCCAGTCGTCCAGGGCCATTGGAAGATGATGGAAAGGGGTTTAGGCAGCACATTCGCCAGCTCCTTCAATACCCTTGGGTGAAAAATTATTACCTTTTCTAATGACTAACTGATTCATCCAAGTATTTTTGCAAATATCTATGCTTTTTCATAGTAAAAAGATAATAAGGTTTTCTTCATTCAAAGCCAAGTTCTTCATCTTCTTTGAAGGTAACATACGGCAGCCAACTAAGAAGGCAGAGTTGCCTCCTGAGGTGATCTGATGCCTGTGCTGCAGCTGACATTGTTGTTACAAATCCCAAAGCCAGCTTCCTGGATAAGGAAACAGTTGCAGGCTACGGCATGAGTGCATGTGAACTGGAAATAATTAGAACTTTTTCTAGCATGAAAGATACAACTTCTGATTTATCTTTCAGGGAGGGGTAGGATGCAAGCAATCATGTGTGGCAATTTGCTCCTGTTGTACTAGTAAAGGACTCAGTGGTGGCATGAGACTGATGTACAAATCCTCCCAGCTCTCTTTTCTTCTGGGGGACCTACAAACCATCCTTCAAACCTTGCTCTTACTGGGATTCCCTCCATCTCTGTTGCTTGAGATCATTCCTATCCTCTGGCCCTGGAAGCCATTAGCATAACTCAGCTCTCCCTGTTTCTTCATGAAATCGCACTCACCAGAACTGAGGTGAATAGGCAAGGGCTCCAAGTTCAGTGACTTTTTAAAGATTTTGAAATAAGCCAATGCAGCAACACTGCGAGAGCATGGGGAGCCTTCTCTTTAACAACTACTGCTCAGGGCTGCCCTGATACTGGCAGACACAGGCTAGATCTGTCTTGGGAGATGGTACGAGTTCAGTCTGGTTACTCACATCCAAAACCAGCATCTTCACTGCTGGGTAAGAATTGAACATCCACCTCCTCTGTTCTGGAGTGGTGCCTAGAGAAAAGCCATTGCATTCCTCTCTCTAAATCCACATGCAAAAGAAGAAAGATGAAATCATTTTACTTACTTGTTTGCTTATTTCAGCAAGAGAAAAGCCTTGGCTCAAATAAAACAGAAAAGCTGAGTTATTCACATGGATCTTAACCAGGGTAACACTGCTTTCCACATAACCACATTTCAACCACAAACACCTCTGGGAGTCACTCCCTCTTCTCCCTGGGACCTTCAGAAATCCTAGAGGGAAGAAAAAACCTAATTGGTTTTGGCATTTAGAGGGGACTGGAGTCCCCTCCTGCACCAGTCTTTTCTGTTAGTATTCACAGGCCCCAAGCTGTGCATAACCTCTGCCACACTGTAAGGGAGAAAACAAAGCCTTTTACAAACCATCCTCGTCTCTCCTAGAGCCAGTGAGGCTGATAAAAGTGCAGCTGCAGAAGGCTGGTTGCTGGGCAGCTGGGATCCAGCAAACACAGATTTGGCACTGCTGCACTTTAGCAGATAATCCTGGGACAGAAAGATATGCCTTCACCCGAATGTTTACTCCTCCTCACTCCTCTCACCTCCCACGCTCCTCCAGCACCTCTAGCAGTTCTCCTGGCTTCCCTCATCTGCAAACTCACAGCTCTGGGGTTTTCTGCACTTATTTCCTTTTTCTACTCTCCAGGGACTGAAATTGCTCTCAAATCTATCATGTTATTTTTTCTCATCTCACTTCCTCACCACACTCATCCATCACTGACACACTGGCTGTAGATGTCCTATCATGGACTATGACCTTTGCCAGCAGCCTCCACTGCCTCCCCAGCACGCAGTGGTGGAGGGAGCATCTTCCTTCCATGCATGAACAGATCTCATTGCATTATTGAGTCTTTCTCTACCCTCTGCCTTCTGTGGGGCTTAGGGCACTCACTAGGCAACTCTGCAGACCTTCACACTACCATCCCAGCTCCCCATGGAAATGGATCTGCCCTTGGACTCCTGGATTTTCTCCCATAGTTCCTTCAGTTGGCAAGTTTTCATTAAACATTGCTCTTCAGCAAATCCCACATCCTGGTGCATCTTTGCCACTTCTACCCCTTATCTCACTGCTATTCCTCAGACATGGACCCTTTCATCTTGTATCTTCTCTTCCCACACTGCTGGGTCAATGCTCAGAGCTATACCTTCCTTCAGATAAAAACATTAGAACTTGTGACTCCCTCCAGTGTCAGAGGATTGTTGTATTTGTCTTCCTTTCCCAAGCCCAGAACTTCACAGCCTTTCCTCACTGCCTGTGTCTGGCAAGAGCAGGCACAGGACCCTCCACAGCAAACAGCAGGCACAGTTGTTCAACAGGGCTCTCTGCTGCAGCAGCAAACCCTCTAGACATCTCCTCCACTAGTTTCAGTACTCCTTGGAATGCTATCCCTATTTTTTGCACTTTCCCCAAAACTGTAGCTGTGTTTCACCCATTCCCACATGAGTCTTTGCTGCTAACATTTACTTTCCCAAAGAGGCATATAACATACTGATCAGGATGCAACTCTGCATGCACGACCTCCTGTGTGCTCCTATTGGAGTGGGTCGCTTTGACTTGGCAGGATGCACTATCAGACAATGTCCTGCCTGTGATTTTTCTGTTTTCAACTAATCACATTTCTGTGCACTGATTTTGTAATGGCTTCATGCCTTCTTTGTGAAATCACATTTTTACCCAGATTCAGCCACTGCAATTGCAGATATGTTTTTTTTAAAAGCCCTTACCTGTAGCTGTGCTTACAAATCTTCCATACATCCAGAAAACTTTATTTCTGATCTGAAAAATCAAGCTATATAAAAGTAGCTGTGGAAAAGCAAGACTTGAGCTGCAGAAACAAAACTGGACTGTAATATTGTACCCCTAATCACATAAATCTGTGTAACAAAGCTCTGCTACAAGCCACAATATGCAAAACCTTCATTTATACACTCCAGACATGGATTTTGTTGCAAAAACTAAGCAAGATTTTATAAGTCCATTTCAAGATGATACTTAGCTCTGTTTATACACCCAGATAACATGGCATACCTAAAATATAATGCCTGCAACCAGTCTCGGATGTGTTTGCATGAAGACACTGTTCTTCCTGCTGTATATGAATAAGAGTGAAAAATAGGTAACTGCATTTTTCAAGGACTTTGATGTAAACCTTTGCTGATAACGCTGGCTGAAACAGTAGGCCCATATACAGAGGCGTGCGATTTTTTTTAGCCATGTACTCTCTGAAAACTGACAAGAAGAGGTGTAGAGGCACCCACCTTCCACCAATGCCAAACCATTTAGGTAACTTCAGCACAGGCTGATTTGCAATTGTTAGGCACATACATTTTTAGCTCTGCTCAAATTCCTGCTATTCCACCCACTTTCTTCATTAGCATATTAGACGCCCCCATGGCATACTTTAAAATGGTCTATAAGTCAGGCATGTGTGAGTAAAGGTGGCTCCACTGCTGTAGCTGACAGCAGCTTAAGTCTTCCCTATCAAAATGGGAAAGAGCACTAATGGGGACGGGAGCCCCATAGGAAGGATACCAGCCCCACAGCCTGCCTCAGCTTTGGGGTTATCACCTATGGTTGGATGGAGAGCAGAGTTTAATTATTCTAATTATTCTGATTGCAGCCCCTATAATATCCTGTATGGAAACCTCTGTGTGTGTATATATACATACACACATATTTTTCTCAGAGGAACAGGACCCTTGGAGCTTAGTCCCACCCTTGGAGTGTTTGGGAGACCTGGTAGCAAACATAACGGGAAGGCAGACAGATAAGCTTCCCTCCCAGACATAGGGACACGGATGTCCCTTACCAGCCCCACCATGTCCCTGCATACAAAAGCCCCACTGCTCATGACCCCCTCTTCTCCTCTTACTACCTCCCTCTCCTCTCTCCTGTATGTTGTCTCATCCTCTTGGAGACCACTGCACAGGCTTTTTCACCCACTCAGTAAAGATTCTTTCCCTGAAGAAACCTATAGGCCCTTTTCCCCACAGTCCCAAAAGTAAGGGAGGGTCCCTCTCAGTGAGCAGCTGTTCTCTTCCTGCTGCACAATCCTGATTTCAGAAGTGATTTGTGGATCACTCACTACCTCACCACTGGCCTCAAGAACAGGCTGAGGCTAACCATTTCACAAGGTGGCCAGTATCCCTGCTGTATTTCCTACACTCTTTATTTCCCCTCATTTCCCTGTACCTCCTGTGCCACTTGTTGTAATTGCTGCAGAAATGTAATTGCTGCTCTGTGTAACTGCTGCAGAAACAATCTGAGCTGTCATTGATTTTCATTGTTCACACATCAGGAGAAACCGGCAGATCGGAGTCACCCCACCTAGCTCCAGAGACCTGCTGCATGTGTATTTACATCTGAGGTTGGTATCGAGGCTCCAAATATAAGCAATGGAGATCAGAAACTAAAGAGTGAACTTCAAGGTTTGAGTCACCTGTCCAAAAGCGTGTTAAACTTCAAGGATGAAACAAACAATTCTTTATATAGAATCATAGGACCATAGAATCATAGAATGGTTTGGGTTGGAAGTGACCTTAAAGATCATCCAGTTCCACCCCTCCTGCCATGGGCAGGGACACCTCCCACTGGACAAGGCTGCTCGAAGCCACATCCAACCTGACATTGAACACTTCCAGGGAAGGGGCAACTTCTCTGGACAACCTGTTCCTCTGCCTCACCACCCTCATCCTGATTAATTTCTTCCTCGTGCCTGCTCTAAATCTTACCCCTTACAATTTAAAGTACTTCCCCACATCCTATCACTATGTGCCCTTGTAAATAGTCCCTCCCTGTAGACAGTATTAGCTTAGGATACAAAGGCAGTTTTGGAGTAAACATCTAAAGTTAGACAAGAAGATTCCAACTGGGTTCTCCTAAGACAGAAATCATGACTTTCAGATCAGCTCTGTCTATTTTCCATTAAACTGGACTTTTGCTCAGACAAGGCTCAATCCTCTTAACTCTGAATGTGGCTACTAAGGAAAATTACATCTTACAGCACCACAGAGCGGGTCCTTTCATGGTAAAAGATAATGTTGTTGCAATGAATGCCAGGAAAATCTCATGCCTCTTCATCTGCCCCTTTGCCCCAATAGCATGAAACAAACAGGCAAAATGCCATGGGAGAGCCAGCATTCTCCAGGAGTCTGAGGTGGTATACAATCAATTCTGCTTGATTAGCTATCCAGCACCTTCCAATGGGATGTCTATTTGTGCTTCCATGCTCTCACCACAGAGTGAAGTTGTAGCATGTGTTGTCCTGGATTTTCCAATACTCACACACACATTGTACTCAATGCTCACATGAGCAAGATCAAAGATACATACCCACCAACATTGCTAGTTGCAAACAAGTTTTGCTTAACTGCTTTGCATAGAAGCTTGATCCCAGTGGAGTATTGCTTCATCTTGGCTTTAGTATTTACATTGGAAATTTGAAAATGTGGAAGAGGCTGAAGTCATGTAGATATAGTTGGTATTTGAGAGCATGTAGTTGGTATACTCTCAATGCTCACATCTACAGAAATTACAGCTACAGAAAAGTATACTTGTCCCAGTATATAAATGAGGAAGAATAGTAAGTAAAGGGAAATTTCCTCTCATGACATGATTTTACCATTCCCAGAAAGACTCAAATCATTAAGGCCCCAGTTATCTTTTGCAGGAAAGGCAACAGGCATTGCATTCATTTTGGTACCCTGATTTAAGACAATGTCACTGGGAATGCACACAAAAGTTATTTAAGAATATACTTCCCAAATGTGGGATTTAGAGCCTTCTCCAGTGAGGTAGGTGAGCTGTATTTACTGTACTTATCCTAAGGCTTGATGAAGGCTAAGAGTGCATGGAAATGCTCTAGATGCTTTGCAGCTCTGTGCACCTGCAGGAATGGGATTCAGCAGCATCACTGGAAACTGGTACAAGATTACCATGGGGAGAAATACAGGATTGGAACACACTTGGAGGAATCATAGAATTATAGAATCACTAGGTTGGAAAAGACCCCAAGGATCATTGAGTTCAACCATTCCTATCAAACATTAAACACTGCCCCTCAGCACATCATCCACCCGTCTTTTAAATACCTCCATGGACAGTGACTCAACCACCTCCCTGGGCAGCCTGTTCCAGGGTCCAGTGACCCTTTCTGTGAAAAATTTTTTCCTAATGTTCAGCCTGAACCTCCCCTGGCGGAGCTTGAGGCCATTACCACTCATCCTGTCTCCTGTCACTTGGGAGAAGAGGCCAGCTCCCTCCTCTCTACAACCTTCTAGATAGACTGCAGACCTAGATAACCCACCAAGACTATGGAGAAGGGAAGCCAGATGTAGGTCATGCTGTGCCTGGAAAACACTCAGCTCCTGCCTTACTTCAGGTTTGCAACCCCTTTGTGATGCTAGAATAGAGCAAAAGGAATTAATTAAAGGCTAAAATCCTAACTCGGTATTATTAAATTCCAGAGGATGAGCTATTTTTTCAGATATATAAACATTTGGCAGAAATTCTTAACAGTCCTCTTTTCAAGGCATTTCTTTATGTAAGCTAGGTTTAAGAAGACACCTTTGCAAAATCTAATAAAATGCAGGCTAGCTTCCTGCCAGCTAGTTTCCTATGTTGTCTCCTGCTTCCATTGCAGCTGTGATGTCTGAACATCAACAGATCCCAGAATATCTGAAAAAAACTTTTTCAAGTTTTTTCCCTACATTGAAATTAGATATCAATGAAACATTATCAGTTCCATTAATTATTTGCTTACTACATACACAATTAACATTGTAAATGAGTTTGACACACTTAGAGTCTATAAACAATATTGTGCAGTACAGAATTTCTCAATACTTTGGGGAGATAAGACATGGGAACTAAATCCAATGTGTGTTTTCATATTAGAAAGTCATTATATACATAAGTTTAAAGAAAAAACAAACAAAACAAGAATACTAATCAAATTCTGTACATCATTTTTAGACTGCACAACAGAATGATCCCTTGAGATTAAATAATATAAACAGTTTTCTTATCTTCCACACAAACAATTCAGAAAACATGTTGGTCCCAGTGTAATATATTGGATTTGCTAGCATTTTGAGTAATGCAGGCAAGATTTGCAGACACCTGGTCACCAGGCACTTCTCAGCTGATAAAAGTCTTCAGAAAAAAAGAATGAGAGCAATCTGGCTAACAGTGAAAGTTGGTCTACAGCAAGGAAATATTTCAGTAAGATAAATGGAAGGTTTTCCTGTGTTTCAGTTGGCATTGGATTAGGGTACACAAATCTCCTGGTTCTTCAGTATCTTATGATGCTACAATTGGGATGTTGTTCCAAGAGCACAGGCAGAGAAAAGCATTTGGAGGCACCACTTGGTTTTGCTGCAGGGTAAACACCCACACACTCCACAGAGCAACATTGCTGTCAAAAGGGTTTGCTACACTCCCACGAAGCTTGGAAATCTGTCTGTTGATGGAGAAAATACAGTCATTTCTAAACCAAACACAATGCACTGTGGTTGAGCATTTGGAGGAGTGCCTCGGACCTGCAAGTGTTTGGACTTGTCACACGTCTTGATAAAGACCTGCCATTGGGCTGTGCCCTTTGTCTAGCTGAGCCTTTGGAAATTTTTCAAAATCTTGGAGAAATTGTGAAAAGATGCCTCCAGGTGTTTGCATCACAGGCACCACAGTGAACAACCACACACTTGTCAGGTCTCCAAGCTACCAAGTACCTTCGGAGAGACCATTCTAAATGACATTATTCACTATTGATACTGTGTTGGAGAGATCTGGGATGAGCAGTAGTACCCCTGTTGAGAAAAAACTAATGGAAATTATTTCCTTTTTGTGGTGAAAATCAGGCTGCTTCCAAAAAAATTTCAAAAAAAGCTCAAAAGTCCTGATGATCTCTGCTGCAATGAGACAAGGAGGTTACCAGCTGAGCCACATCTTTTAATAGTTCTGTGTTAAGAACAGTAAATTCCAGCATCAGAAGAGGAGGAATAAAACACTGCATGCTTCAGTAAAGGCAAGAAAAGAGGCCAAAACTTCCAGGCAAAGAGGTAGTGCACAAAGGACCCAGCATCCTTGAAAGACATCAAATAGTCCCCAGAAGACTTCCAGGGGCATGAGAAAGGACGTGGTACAGTCAGGTGCTGGCTCCTTCCCACACAGCAGTAAATCTCTTGCAAAGTCTCTTTGCAAAGCCTGTTTATGTGCCTTCAAAAAACATTGGTTATTTGTCATGCAGTCCCCCAGAGCTAAATTGTGGAGCAGTTTATTTTGCCTGTGTGTTTAACACAAGTTTGTTGACAAGGCACACTGCAACCCTAATACTAAGGGGGAAGCCCCTTTGCAAATTCGCCTGTATGTAAATTTTCTGCTTTTCCCAGAGTCTTCAAAACAAACAAATAAAAAAAAAAATCCAACAAAATTGTGACTGTTTTGGAGCGTATGAGGCCAAACCCACTATCATTTGTAAATCAGATTCTATAAGGATAGGTGAAATATGAGAGCAATGACATATTAAATAAGATTTAGAATGCTACAGGATTTTCTAAGTCTCAGGGTTTTTTATATCATTGGTTGTTACAGTTTGAGGCTTAAGTACCTATATAGATCAGTGGATCTCCCTCTTCCACGTAAGATGATGGAGAGACTTAATTCCCCTTTTATTTATCATTCTGGGACTAAGGAGACATAAGATTAACTCACTTGCAGTGGAGTTTCAACAGGAAAAACTAGGAAAAGTAAAAGCGAAATAAAACTTCATAAAATATTATTATCTTTAGGAATTATCTGGCAAGATGAAGGATAAAGCTATCACACAGCACTTCAATTGCATTCCTTTTTTAATTGTAAGTAGATTTCATTAGTAGTGGAAATCACAGTATAATAAGGAACGTAAAATCTTATTATGTTATATATGTTGAGATCACACAGTAATTAAAACTGGACAACATCCTTACTAAAATCTTGGAAAACAGCCAGAGACAGCCTGTCCATGTTCATTTTTATTGACTTCATGATCCATGGCAACTGATTCCAGCAGGTTTAGGCGAGCTAATATTTTAAATTATTTCTAGGTATTGAATTTCCACGAATCCTAGCTCAGAAGTCATTGTTTTAAACAATATGCCAATAATTGGCATAACTGCAACACGGAGAGGAATGTTTTTTCCCATGTCCCTTTATAGAATTTCCAGGCATTGTGCCAAGATTTTTCCCTACGTTAAAGAAAACTCCGTTCTTCTACATCCTTCATTTTCCTGCACACAACTTGACCCTCACATTCTGTTGAACTCTCTTTGAATTCTTGATACAATCAAAACCAGTTTGCTGTGCTCAGAATTTTGAGACAGAGGTTTTGTTTGCCGTTTTTCTGAGCACAACAGCTTGTGGAAAGAAAATGGGAGAAGGTGAAGAACCATCTCTTTGATTCGAACCTGGCTTCTTAAAGCTTCATTTGACAGTCACTAATTCTTGTATTAGAAAATGGCACTCAAGATTTTCAGACTGCATTATATCTCCCCTCAGCTGCCTCCTTTTCCAAGATTTTTTTATTGCTCACTGCAAGTCACTTAAGCACATTTGTACACACTTAAGTTATTTGTACAACATAAGACAGGCAACCTCGCTTCATCTAAAATACTGATCAGAAATGAATAAAGACCATAATTATTGTATTTCAATTTCAAGCTTTTACATGTATGAAGTCAGGATTTGATTTTCCAAGACACTCAAAAGGTGCAAAGTGTATCACAGGTCAAAAATTCCTCTCTTGAATTTGACTGGTACCAATATGATTGGTCTGGATCAGAACAAAGCTATTAGTTTCCTTGATGATTAAAAAAAAAGTGGCCACTGTGCAAATAAATATCCTCTCATGAGCAATTATTAGCAAAATGCTACCAAAAAAAGGAAAAAACAATTTAAAAATACATAGACATTTATGTATTTGTTATGTTGTGTCCCACATGGGTGATATATGGTACAACACAAAACATCCTATGATCAGTATTTATACTTTCCCCCTTTATGCTCAGCACAGGTATAGTCTGAGTGCTTCCAACATCAGACTGCAAACAGGTTGCTTTGGTTGTATTTTAACAGCTCACTCCACTGCAGCCTGGTACCCAGTTACATCAGATTCCAAGCCTGTTCACTCATTCCTACTTCTGGTCTCAGGTGCTGCCCATCGAGTTTCCTCAGGTCTCTGAAATCACTACACCATTATGATATTAGGATGATTCTTGAATTGGTTTTAATCTTGAAAGTTTTTAAAAGAATATCTGTTCCACAGGATATATCCCTATTCAGTCACACACTGAGCTAAGCCTAGTGTTGACAAGGGTTTTCCTCAATACCCAGAGCAAAATCACTTAGCAGTAGAAAATAATTTGATTATTAAAGCTAATGGGTGCTATGTCCATTTACATCTCTGGAGTATTTGATGTATAACACTTAAGCTTTAGGAATCTTACTTTACAGTTATAAAACCTTTCTCTCATCTTACAGATTTGAGTTTAAGAAAATGAGTGACTGCCTGCAGAATAATTACTGTAATGCTTTAGACTTACTGCCTGTGTGGATCCGCAGTCTAGGAGCTATGCAACATAACTTCGTAAGTGTCACAATAATTTCAAAGCATGAACCACCATGAGGTCTTAATATATATACACATAATATTGTTCCTTGCTGATGGGCAGAGGTTCAACACTCTCATTTTTTTGTGTACCCTTTTGCTTGTCCAGACTCATAACCTCTTTTGAAGAACGGGAAAGGAGGAAAAGGAGTGGGTGGCAAAAAGCAACATGTTCAGTAGTCTTAAGTGTCTTTTCTTTCTCAAAAACTGCCCAAGGCTAGAAGATTAACTGAAACTAGAATTAATGACAAGAAGAATGAGGGGCACTTAACTGCTTATTGAAAAAGCAACAACAATATCTGACTTCCCCCAAAGCTAAGACACTGAGAGCAGTGATGAGTGGGGACCTGAATGACCCTCCCACAACTGTGTAATTATAGTATGCATTTCTGGTATGGAAACACCCCAATGTTGGCTACAGGAGCAACTATTATTCCTA
>WAAB01001410.1:6386-44897 GCA_013389865.1 Piaya cayana | reverse complement strand
ACACTGACACCCTGGAGTCCCCTCCCCAGCACCCCAACACCCCTACTCTGATGCCCCGGGACTCCCAGCACCCCAAGACATCCTCACCATCCCCTTCTCCTGACCCCAGCACCCTGACACATCCCCCTCAACACCCCGTCCTCCCTCCCCACAGGATCCTGCCCTGACTCCCCTCTGCTCTCCCCCAGGTCTCCTCAGCAGGTCCCTGCTCTGCCGTCCCACTGTCCTGGCTGTTACCACCCACCAGAGCGCTCCTGCCCGGCAGGGACACGGTGCTCAGCAGCAGGGACACGGTACGGCCTGGGGCACAGGGGGGTTCAGAGGGGGCTCGTTCTCTGTGTTGCTGGCACCAGGTCCCTTAGCCACCACTGAGCCAGGGATGGTTCCTCTGGTTCAGCCAAACAGCCCTGTCTCTGAGTGCTGTTGACCCACGACTCTGGGGGTAGCTGGGCTTTGAGGGATTTTAAACAGCTGCGGTGAGTGATGAGGGCAGGAAAGCTTGTGGGGCAGCGTTACTGATGTTACCAGAAGCGTTATCGTCACGAGCAACAGGCCCGTTTCCAGTCCATCTGCCTCGTGCTCTTGTCTGGTTTAAAATAAGATTTGTGGGGTCTGACACAAAACCCCAGGACTGACCCTATAGCTTGGGAGCCAGGAGTGGGAGGGGAGAGATAAAGAGATGGGTATGGAACACCCTCTGACCTGTCACAGTGAGATGAGGCTCAGCTCGGTCTCTTCATTCCTTACAAGTGGTTGTGGGTTCAAATAGAGAAGTTTCCTTACCCTCAGTCAGAAAACATTGATGTGCAAGACCGAACAGCACGTGAACATCAAGTTCTTGTGAAACTGAAGAAATCTACAGTACAAATTTTTAAATCATTGACTGAGGCTGGTGGTGAAAAGATCCCAGAGTCAGTTAGTGCTCAAAGGAACCAATTTATTTGTCAGTAGATGTGAAAGAAAAATTGATGGAGATCCTCAGCATTCTTTCAGGAAATGCCCTGCAGAATTGCTTTGGATGCTTATGGCTCGGTAGCAGCGGTGAAATGGGAACGTTGCAATTGTGGCTTCTTCCTTGAGCAGCAGAGCTTCTGATTCCCTCAGGTTAATCTGGGCAGGCTGATCCACAGGCAGGGAGTGCTTGTTTTTAACTCCCCCGTGTGGTAAGACTACCCAGCGGTGATGAAAGAACCCAGTCGAGACTGAGCTCTGAGCTTTCAGTTGTGCAATTAAGTATGAGAAATGCTGTGACCAGAGGTTACGGATGTTTTGTAGTCATTTAGCGCGTCTCAGAAGTTGGAAGGGTGATGAAACGCTTGTTAAAGAAATTGGTTTAAACACAGCTAAGCCGTTTCCTTCCTTTCTGGTCTGGACTTCACGCTAACAACAGGCTTCACGCGTGTGCTGTGAAGCGCTCTTGGCCCCAGGGTTCTGCATCCACAGGCATTTCAGAGTCAGTTCTTGGTACATTTTAAGCCTGGGCTGATGCTGATGTGCTCCTTCAAAATATTGCTTGTGGTCGTAGGGATTTGGTTTGCTCTGGTACCTTCTGGGGGTTTGATTTTGGGTTCTTCTGTTTCCACAGCAGTTTAATCTGCATTTTTAAAAATAGCAATCTTGGTTCCTGGGCAGAGCTGTGCACAGAGCTATCATGGTGTGATGTTCACTGGAACTTGTAGTTGTGCCCCTTGGCATCTCGAGGCTGTTTCTCCAAAGGTGGGAGCAGCGTGTGGTTCAGGGAATCTCCTGGACAAAGCAACTTTGCCTCCGCAGACCCTTCTTTTCTGTGAGCGTTGACTCAGACCTTAGTCCTGAATTGCAGGCTGGGGAATTAGCTGGGGTTTGGTTTGAGTTCACCTGTTGAGCTCCTGCTCCTTTGTAGCAGCTTCTCTTGTAGCAGCAGCAGAGAGAAAAGTATTTAAAATTCACCTTTTATATCTCTTCTGCGGCTTTAATTCAAAGGCATCTTGGTTTGCTTGGAGGGAAGCTTAGCGATCGGGTCGGGGAGAACATGGAGTCACGTGGTGCGGGTCAGGATGCGGTTTCTGGTTTTAAGGTTACGGCACTTCGAGTGGGACCTTTGCCCTTTGAACTCTCCTTGCAGGTGGCTCCAAGGCTGCGTCCCTGCACTGGACGGGGGAGCGAGCTGTCAGCGTCCTCCTGCTGGGCCTCCTGCCGGCAGCGTATCTGTACCCCGGCCCTGCCATGGACTATTCCCTGGCTGCAGCCCTCACCGTGCACGGACACTGGTAAGCGCACGAATAAAATCTGGTTGTCAGGATTGCTCCAAGCCCCAGAGCTTCGATCTGTGTGTGACAGGAGATCTCGTGGCTGGTTTCCTGCGAGGTTCCTGGCTGCAGAGCCCGCTGTGTCGGAACGAGTTCCCCGAGTGGCGTTTCGTGTCAACGTCCACTCCTTTGTGTTGAAAATCCCTTTTCCATAAGCCGCGTGGGGATTTCCCTTGTGAGAAAAACATCTCAGTGCTTGTGTGTGGCTCTGCCAGTAAATTCCATCAGGGCAGATTCCTCAGCCGCTGGTGTGGGTTTTTGTTCTCTTTTTAAGCTGGGAAGTTCCTCCAGTATTAAACTCCTGTCTTGCAAAACGTTGTCTTAAAAAACTAAAGCTGCCCCTATGTAGGAAAATTCTCTTCTTGGGCTTCCATAGGTATTCGGTGCTTTAAAATACATATCTTATAATTTTAAATGTGTCTTTAAAACAAGAAATATGGTTAGCTTGCTGTAAACATTGATGTGATTCTCCTGACAGCTCAGATAATGCCTGCAGTAGCTGATGAGAAACTGCAGAGGAGTATTTTGTATGTTTTTGAGGGATTTTCTTACCTGTTTCCTTATGTTTTTCCTTAGGAATTGTCCTAAAATATGTTGGTAGCAGTGCTTCAGATACGTAGGTGGTTATCAGTCCAAACAAATGCGTATCGGAAGACTCACCCGGTGTAAAAAGTGGCTGTGTTAGTTTCTGAGCCTTTTAGCCTGAGTCTTCTCTCTCCCTCTCTCCTGTGTATCCAGGGGTTCCTTGCACCCCTTTTCTTGCTTTATGGAATTAGAACTCTGTCAAAGTGAGATGGAGCACGGCGTTTGCTTCCTGCAGTATCTGCTGCAGGGCTTTGAGCCTGGTGAGGTCATCAGCATGTCTGAGTTCGTGGGACACGTGTCCTCTTTCAGCTCCAGGCCTGACTAAGGGCAGAAATTGTTGCCTTGAATAAATACACTTCTCTTTTTTGCCAAGTCGACATCTGTCATTCTGGAAAGCAAATGTCATGGTACTTTCAGGAAGAGAACTACCGCGTTGGTTTAATTGCTTCCTCTGCCTTCCCATAGCTGGATTGTTTAAATCCAAACAGGTGTTTGCTTCCAATGGCAGGTGGAGAACAAAACAGAGGATGATCACTTTCTGGTTGCTACTATTTTTTTGTTATCTGCACGCACACCCTGGAGTCTTCAACACTTTTGTGACAGTGGCTGGGCTGGAGCCACCCTGTGCCATTCCAGCGTGAAGGATTTGTCCTTTGGTTTCTTTTCCTTGCTCTGTGGAAGTCGGATACGCTGCCGGCTGTTTCTTTGGAGCAAATTATACCGATTGTGTTGTTTGAAAGAGCTCAACACCGAGCTCAGTACCCTCTTTCCTTGCTACTGTTAGGAAAACTCTGAGCCAGTCTGTGTATTTCTTCAATATAATGTTTGGAACGTCAGTTTGTTGTGTTTTAAACAGATGCATCTTCTTTTTGAGGGCTTTCTTTAGGAAAGGTTGATGGCAGCAGATGAAAAAAACTGATGTTTGAGACATCCTAGCAGAATGCTCCCTGGGTGGTTCTCAGTAGTTTTCTCTGATTGCAGCTTTTTTCTCCCTCTTATTCCACAGGGGCCTGGGGCAGGTGATAACTGACTACGTGCACGGAGAGACGCCCATTAAAGTGGCCAACATGGGGCTGTATATCCTGTCAGCCGCTACCTTTGGTGGCCTCTGCTACTTCAACTACCACGATGTCGGCATCTGCAAGGCTGTGTCCATGCTGTGGAGCCTCTGAGAGCGATCGAATCCCTGGCAAACGCTGTTACCCGCCGCTGCCTCCGCTTCATTGAGTCGTTACCAACTTGTGTAATGCAAAACGAATCAATAACCATGGGTTCATAGTGAGTACGTCCTGCAGCAGGCTCAGAGCCGACTTTTAGCAATGAACACCCACCAGCAGCGTAAGTGCTAGAAAGGAAAAACCGTAGATTTGAAGTGGGAAACGTCCAGGTGAGAGGGAATTGATTTAAGCTGCACTGTGAATTGAGAGGAGTTAACGGCCTCGCTGACAGGCTGGCGTGGCTGGAGGCCGCTTTCCTGGAATGGCAGCTTTAGCGAGTGGTTCTTTAAAGTTTAGTTTCCTGTTTTGTAAAACTACTTGACTTGCAGAATATGGGACTCTTTACTTTTGACATCACAACTGAGCTGTATGCACGGCGCCCTGTAACGCTTTGGACCCTGAGAGCTGATGTAAAAAAAAGGGAAAACTTTTCTTAATCCATACAATAAAGAATTTACAGAAATTTTGTGTGTGTGTGTGTCCTTCCGAATGATTTTTTATGACTCTTGGGTTACTTAAAATGTTTCCTCTGCAGAGAGGGGTTTTCTTTTCTAAAATCAAGTTCAAATACTAATTTTTGCCATTGCTTTGTTGTTACTCTGCATCACTTTATTTAGGGTGTTTGAAATGTTTTTATCAATGTCCATTGTCCTTGATACGGAGGCGACTCGGGTGTGACTCAGTACATGAGCAGTATTCTTTAGGAAATGCAGCTGTGACTGACTTAGAAGAAAAAAACTTAGAAGAAAAAGGCTTTTGCTGATTCCTTTTTGGAACTATAACTAGCTCAGAGCTTTCATGGCTTCCCATGGAACCTGTTCATCTGCACCAGTTTGGGGCTTTGATTTTCTAAATGAACACTGGTGCGGACTTTGCTGTGTGACTAGAGACAACAAACCTGCCTTTTCTCCTGTAGTGACCCAGGCAGTGTTTGTGTCTTGAGGTTTTAGAGCATTTTTGAGGGGAAAGGTAAGATTCAGGTTTCTAACTCTCTTCTCTGCTTTATCTTTTTTTACTTTACCAGTAGTGAGTAATGGTTAACTGTTTCCATGTTCTACTGGCACATCTGTGATACTATTAATAGCAAGAGGAAGAGAAAGGTCTGTTACCATTAGTCTTATTATGCAATAAGCAGAAAGAATAAGTTGCTGTTTGAATTCTACAAGACTTTCTGAATTGATTTTGTTCTTTAAAAGTCTTTATTTGTCTTTGCCCCTGGGAGATGCCATGTAGCTGGCTGCTTTTGTTCTGCTAACCCTGTGGTGAGAGTCGAGATGGCTGCTCCAGTCTGAAGTGGTTCAATCAAGATATCGATGGAACATTTGTTTTTTCTCCCTGGTGAGGGTGGTGCTGGTGTCTGAGTCATCGCTGAGCGGCCTCTGCGGGCTGGGCACCTGCCACCCAAAGCGTTTGACATCTGTGAGACCGATAGGAGCTGCAGCTGTATGTGCTGTTTGTTTGTTTGAGAGACTTGGTGTGAGAAATGGGTTCTGGAAGAGCTCCGCGGGTGCAAGTCCAGACCTGCAGTGTTAGCGCCCGGCAGCTCATTGTGGTTTTGAGGCAGGAACGAAGCGGTGGTGACCACAGCTTTCTCTGAATCACGTGTGTCCCTCAGCCCTGTTGAGCTGAATGAGTTCCCTGTAACTACTACTAACTTTGTTCTTCATTTTCTGAATCCATCTGGTCTGATCCCATTTTTGAGCATTCACTGAGCGCACAGAACTGGGGCTCAGTCCTGCTGGGTGTTCAGATGTGTTGAAGACACCCCTGAGTTTAAGCCCCCGCAACCCTCGGGGCTGGCTGTGCCTGGTTTTAAACAATCAGTTCCTCACTGCCTCCTGCAGCAGCTCGGGAGGTGAAACCAACAGAAAGGCCGAGGCAGACGGGGTTATCCCTGCAGTTTCACCTCTGCGCTTTTGCTAAAGCCCCTGAAATCATTGGTTTTTACCAAAACGAGCCTCAAGACTTATGTGGGTTTAAAAGACAGGCAGATGAGACAGAGAAGCTGCGGTTGGACTCTATGATTTCAAAGCTCTTTTCTAACCAAGTGATTCTATGATAAGTAAAGAATGATATATGCCATGTTCATTTCCCTCAGATAAAATGTTCAGAATGCAACGCGTTCATTTTAGTTGTGGTGAAACCCAGTGCTTGCTCAGCTCTGAATGTGAAATGGTTGTAACTGCTTGACCCCAATAAGTTGTCCTGGCTGGGTCCTTATGGGAAGCAGCCAGAGCTACACGTGTTCCCAACCGTGAGAAGGACAAATGTCTCTGTCATTTCATCACTAGTCTACAATTTATTGATAATTTTAAAAGCTTTTACATAAAAGCATCTTTTTTTTTTCCTTGGCCCTTTGAGGACAAACGGCTTTATTAAATCTTTAATTGTTCAGGAAATAAGCAGTTTTCAAAGCAGTAAGTTAAAAATTGTTGTTTCTACTTCAGCTGATGGCAAGAGCGTCACTGTGTAACCGAGGCTGATGAAGGCACTCGGGAAATAATCTTGATGCGAAGAAGTCAACTCAAAACTGCTTATTGACCAGGTATGTGCTCTGTTTATGGTATCTGTTATTTTAAGCATTTTTCTCTCATGCCCCAATATAGTTCTATGTCTCTGAGGCACCTGAAGGAAAGGCTGTTGTATAAACAGGCAGTAAAGATTTTAGGGATCAAACTTATGCACAACATGCAAAGTTCTGTTTCTTCCCTATATCATTCTCTTTTCATCTGTTGGACTGGAAAACCACCTGTTCCTTTTTGCCAAGAATTTTGATTTGCTTTTGCAAGATGCTCCCTTCTGCACTGACTTGCGGTAGCTAAAACACACAGCTGGCTCGCCTCAGGCGAAGAAAGAAGAAGAATTCTTTAATAAAGACGCCAAAGTTACACTTAAAGACTGGTCGAATGTGTCACAGGTTGTGACTCACTCTGACTCAAGTTAGAAAGTTATTTTTGTGGTTTCATCCACTTCGTCTTCTCTTGGCAATTTCTTTAGAATTAGTCTTCTTAAGTAGCCTTCATCCTCAAAGGCCAAAAACATTCCTTTTTCTAGGGAGTATTCAAACTTAAACGCTCTGGTGCAGCAAGACGTAAATGGTTTTTGGAAGAAGATGACATTGCTTTTTCCAGGAATGTCTGTGGGAACTTCTCCTTCCTGAGAAAGGAAAAAGGAGCTGGTTAGTCCCAACACAAGAGCTCAGCAGTTCTGTTTCAGCTCACGTATATTCGAATTCTTAATTTTCTCTCTTCCTTTTATACACGTAAGGTATGGCAAGCAGCTACTTACCCTGAATCGAACTATCAGTTTTCCACATTCATTCTCACAGCACATGTAGTAACTTTTGTCTTCTACCCGGATGCTGAACGCGACGGGGATCCCTGCATAAATCGTGGTGGTTTTGTAATAGTGAATATTGAAGCGCATTCCATGGCCTAGATAGAAATTGTTTATTATTAATGATCAGCTTAGGAGGGAAAGCTCTTTTCTAACCAAGGTTACGTCTTACGGTTCCACCTGCATTGTTAACTGCTGCTGTTAGAAGGAAGGAAGGGCTTTTAGTGCTAAATACAGTGTCTGTTTAAACCTAGAAAGGTTTTTCTAGTAATCCAACACACCCAGAGTTAAGCAAAAAGGGATTAAGAGTTGAGTGTGTGATTGGAGCCAACCAAAAATCTTAGCAGCCTGTCCTGTTCTAACACAGGAATCTAATCCATTGCCAGCGCACTAGAGGGAACAGTTCAGCTCTCTCAGCTTAACTTTATTCTTACAAATGAAGTTTAAATCTTTACTCATCCTTTAAACTCAGTGAGTACTAAGAACAAGAGCGCGTCTGAACTACAGAAATGGTGTGATGGGTACCAGATTTCATCTCCTGATCTGTCACGTTTTCAAATGCTGCCACGTTCAAATCGGGGCGAACCACAAGCAACTGGCTCTTTACATTGCGAAGGAATCCGTTGAGGATTTTCTCCTTACAGAAGGCATCGCGTTCCAGCCCTGTAGAAACATGAAGCAGAGAGGATCAAATATTTTAGCTGTGATCATCTTGGATCTTGACGGTTCACTACAGGCTTGATCTTAAAAGGTGAAATAAGTTCTTGGAATGGCAGCATCAAAGAGCAGCCTATGTCGTTCTGTCCACTCCTGGCTTGTAGAAGTCCAGGCAAGACAGAAGGTTCTGAGCACACAGCAGGCTGGACATAAAAGCAAGAGAAGCTCCTGTATCTGTTAACGAGAGTTTAGAAGCAACGCTTGTCTCTTTTGCCTGACAATTAGAGTTGTATTAAAAGCAATTTCTCTTAGGGCAGCAGAGGGGAATAAAGCAACCTCAGCTTCAGAAGGAGAAGGTGAGGTTAAGTCTATTTTTCACAGTAGCTGTTACTCGCTTGAAGACTTCGTTCTCTAAGGCACACAAAGTGTTTGAGGGTTACTAAGCGTGAGCAGGTTAGTCCAGGTAAAATTTCAAACAGAGGTAATAAATGATGAGCTTTCAGCTTACCATCGTCATCTGGGTTCCAAACGAGCAATGAAAAAAAAAAAAAGGGAAGAAAAAAAGCACAACATTAAATGCTGCCTCCACAAAACCAACCACCCCCCACCCGCCCCCGNCCTAGCTAACTTTATCCCATCAGATTGGAAGTTATCCCCTTCTCCCCAGTCCGCCCCACAGTGTTACAACCCTTCTGAGTGTCCTTTACAGGAACATATTGTGTGAAGCAACAAATATTCCACTGCCTTGGATACTTGGCTAACAATATCTCAAACTGAAGTTTACGGGAAAATCATAGAATCATAGAATCACCAGGTTGGAAGAGACCCACCGGATCATCGAGTCCAACCATTCCTATCAAAAAGGAGCTCAGTCCTGCATTACAAACTCAAAAATCAGGTGAAATCAGACCAATACAGAAATTGTTTCAGCAGTATTCGAGCAGGAGATGTTATTAAACACCTAAGGTGTTCAGCAAGAATACAGTTTTGACCTGTTAACATGGTGGGAGAGCTTTTGGATTCAGATTCTTTCTGCAGTGAGCAGCCCAGTTCCATGCTCCGCAAACTCTTATTCTGCTAAGCAGGCAGGCACTGTAATTGCTTTAAGGATTGCTCAGGTAACACACGGAGAAAACCCAGGACTCCCCCAAACCAGGGGTGCCAGCCCAAGGAAAGGATCAAGAGTAGATCAGCTTTTGGTCTTCCACGCGGAAAGAACACACAGCGTGTCCCTCTCATCAGCGGGGAACAATTACCTGCGAAGTAGAGGCAGAGATTTTCTCCCAGGTGTACAGCGCACACAAGAATCTCTTCACTACACATCTTTTCTCTGCTAAAATAAGTGGAGAGGAGCCAAAGTTAAGAACAGGGCTTCTTACTCTGTAAAGCAAGGGAGAGGTTGGGCTAGTTCTCCTCCAGCCTTCAATGCTGCAGCAGGGCAGGCACGTTTCACCACCTGTTGGAAACTGGTTATTGAAGTGATTGTTCTCCTCCTCTGTTGCCTGTTGTCGTGCATTAGAATAACTCAGAGCATCTATCAAGTTCCGTTATTTTACAAAACTTCCCACTGACTTACGCAACATTGCATGGGAATAAATAATTGTGTCATCTTCCAACTAAAAATCACCTCCCCTGCATTTAGAAAAAAAAGTAAAAATAGAACAAAGGAACTATAATACCACAGAGGAAGATGTGAAAAATTATTTCATTCTTTCTGTTCTCTGACAGTTAAGTTTTAAAATGTCCTCTTCTGTGCCCTAGTTTTGTGAAATGCAGGGTGTTCTTTTTCCATCTGTAAATTTTTTGTTTCTTTTCCTCAAATGCTTTCTGTGTATCAATGTACATACCCGTTTTATCTACATTTTATGAAATCAAGGCATTTTAATTTCCAAAAGTAACCTCTGGCGACTTTACTGTCTGCAAGATCTGATTCACTTGGCATCTCCCGTTCCAGAGCCCAGCATCACCTGGAGCTACGTGCTCAGCCACTGCGTACAAACCTCGGGAGGAGAGACAAGTCACAGGAGCATGCAGGGAGGTGGCATCAAATGCACAAAGTCAACACCAGTGACGGCAAAACCCCTGAATTCGCTTTGTGTAAGTTGTCTGGAATATGGAGTGCTTGGTGCAAGCCTACCAGCTTCTATCAATGTATTCTTTCCCATTTCACCAGCCACAGAAATGATAAATCTAATGAATGTGTTAAAGCTCAGTAAAAAATGGTAAGAACTGGCTCTTGCAGTGGGATTTTTATCATATAGTCAAAACATTGGGCTTACTTCCAAGGCTCTTTTTCGCCCTTGGAAAAGACTTATTAGAGAAAGCAGATGAGCGATGTCACCTTAGGTAAATAACCACATCAATCAGCATTAGGGATGGGGAGGGGAGGGAATGGCAGCAATTTCCTTGTCCCTCCAGTAAAGCAATTTGAGGAATGTATTTGAGGATTATTTTTTTTGCCATCCTGTCTGGTCTGCAGTTCTAGCTGGTCTGTGTGGAAGAGATACCCAGGTTCAGAGCAGAGGACTGCATCTTCAGTTCCTAAACATGCACCCTCAAGCCTTCAAAATGAACTGCAACACCAACAAACAGCACATGACTCACTGCGTAGTAAACCAAGAAGTCAAGGGCTCCTCTGCAATTGTAAAACAGAGAGGAAGGACGTGATGATAAATGACTAAGGATAATGTAGCCCTTCATTTAATAGGTAAAACTATTTTAACCTGAGCTCGGGAAGAGCTGTGGGTCCCCGGGATGCCTCCATCACCAGCCCCAGTGGATGGTGAGGGTCAGGGAGAGCTGCTGGCCCCAGGGGCACCCTCCATCACCACCCCTGCTGGTCCCACAGCGGGATGTCCTACCCACGTTGCAAAGAGCGAGCATCTCAGACCATCACTGTGCTGGCTGGGTTTCTCCACTCTGCCCCAGCCCCTAACACATCCCTATCCCGTTAGCCCCTTGGAAAGAAACCTTGTCCCACTCCCTGCTCCCCTTTCCCTGCCCACTCTGGTACCTGGGGCGCGGATCCAAGAGCTGAGTGGCTGCTGAGTCCCTTCACGGGGAGCTGCGGTTGTCCCAACGTGGCTGTCACAGCAGCCCTGGTTCTTCCATGCGTTCCTACAGACCGGGAGGAAGGCAGTGGTTGTTGGCGTGACCAAGGGAGGGAGGGTTGGCAGCAGCTTGCATCACCATACGACAGAAAAAGCGGGCTGGCCAAAGTGCAGAGGAAATCAGGGCTCTTTCCCAAGCTATCTGCCTACGTCTGCATTTGTTTTGCGGTACTTCCCTTCCTCAGTGGAGAAAGCAATTCGTGCAAATCTGAGGTTGCTTTTCGCCACTCCCTTCATCTCACACAGATGTCGTCAGAGGACAACAATTCATATCTAACCCAGCACGTTGCCTTCCCTTTGCTTGGTCCCTAAAGCCTCAAGCAGCAGTTTTGAAACAAGTAGCATCTATCAGCACCCAGACTTGCCCTTCTCCACACACTTGCAGGTTGCTGGTAAACACCACATCTGCCTTGGGGGAAGCCAGCTGAAAACCCTTTGTGTGTATCCAGCTCTTTACAACGATAATAGCAAGGAATGCGAGATGTAACCCACACACCCCCCACCCAACAAGATTGTGCTAGTATCTCTTTATTTAACAAATTAAGATGATCAGATATGACCGCCTTCACAGCTGTTCCCTTCTGAGCTGGCTCAACGCCGCATGCTGCTGCCAGCATCCAAAAGCAATTCTGCAAGTCATTTGCTGAAAGTATGTTGAGGATCTCTGTCAATTTTTCTTCCACATCTACTGACAGAAAAATGGTTCCTTTGAGAACTAACTGACTCTTTGAGCTCTTTTCATCACCAGCCTCAGTCAATGATTGAAAAGTTTCTGTTGTGGATTTTTTCGGTTTCAGAAGAACTTGATGTTCACGTGCTGTTCGGTCTTGCACATTAACATCTTCTGCCTGAGGGTAAGGAAACGTCTCTATTTGAACCCACAACCACTTGTAAGGAAAGAAGCAACCGAGCTGAGCCTCATCTCACCGTGACAGGTCAGAGCATGTTCTGTACCCATCTCTTTGTCTCTCCCCTCCCACTCCTGGCTCCCAATCTATATGATCAGTCCTTTTTATTTTTTTGTGTGTGTTAGACCTTGTACATCACTGGTCTCTGGTGGGAGACCATCAAACTGTTGTTCATTTCTTTGTGCACAGATAGCTTCATGGAAGGGATTCGGGCTCCTTCTAGGGAAACAAACAGACAGGGACTGTGGCTAGTGAAGCCAGATTAATAGATAGTTCCTGATTTATTTGCTGTTTCCTAGGTATGTATTAATTGCAACAGCCATGGCTCACACCAAACTGCTCCATTCCTGAAGCGCAGTGTTTTCCAGAATGTGAGAGCTGCCTTTGGTGGTGGGAAAGTGCTTGAGGCTACAAATGCTGCTGTAACTGCAGTGGTGTGACGTGATGAAACAAAGTCGTAAAAAACAGGAAAGCGAACTTGGGAATGAATAACTAACCAGTATTTTGTATCATGTGTAGAACTTGGCATCACCATGCCTTGCTTTTCTGTTTATAATGCTGACTTGGCCTTGGGGAATTCAGCTGCAGCTCAGACGTAAGCTGAAGATGCACAAGTTTTAGCACTGGGCTGGGGGGTGGGGGCAATACCCCCACATTAACCCCCAAATTCCCCTCAAATCCCAACCAAAACCAAACCTAAGTCCCTAAAGCTTGTCTCATTGGTCCCATGCCTGTTTCTGCTCTTGGAGGAACCCTATCAAGAAGGAAAACTTGGTTTTTCTTGTCAGTCTTTCAGATCCTAAAATTCAGTTACACCATTCAGCAATTTGAATAAAAGCACTTTTATTCTCTTAGTCTGTACATGTTGATATTTATACGGACCAGGGTCTAACTCCAAACAATATCTTTTATTGTGATTTTTAAGATTTCATTTTTTCCTGGTATTTTAATATCTCCAAACTCAAAGGAACTGGAAATACTTTTCAAGTAATGGCTTAGATAATGTGTTTACTCTTGATCTGGACTTTCTCCATGGACTGCCACACCCAAAAGGGACTGAGAGTGGTAAGCAATTCAAATATTTAATTTATTTTAATTCAAGGGATCTGTCAATAAAAATATCTCAACATAGTCACAGAAACTCAATCAGGTAAGCACTTTAAGAATATTTTCCCAGAATATTCTTTCAGCTCTGTTTCTTAATGTGTAGGTAATATGCTTAATAATGTAAAAATCTCACTATTTCCTGAGAATTTATTGCTATGGAGGCGTATTGAATGCTGCTTCTATTTTGGGAAAGTATTTCGTTCTTGTTCTTTCAGCGGTTTCACTTCTTTGTCCTGAGTTTTGACTTTCAGAGCCCGTTTGGATAACATATATATGATTAAAATTCTTTCTTATATAACGTTAAGATTCTTTCTTCTCTTAAAACACAAATTTAAGAGGCCAAAGAACCCAGAGTAAAAATTCTCATTATTCCCATGTGACTTCAGATCTGGAAGATAGTTTCTTCCCTGTGGCTAAAGAAGCTGGGATTAGGGAAAGCAGTAGCTTCACACAGGATTTAACAATTCTGGCTCACAACAGGAGGTTTAATTCCAAAAAAAACCCTCTCCCGAATCACTGTGTCCCACTTCTTTTGCTCTCTGCAAACCACCTCTCCTGACTGGGTCATTTCCCAGCTCGCTGAATAAGTGGTGTGTGACGTGGGGAAAATACAATCTTATTTTCCATTGCTCAGGGAGGAAAAGGTTACTCTGGGCAGTCTGATTTTAAAGGCGTCATTCATTTTGGTCACTGGATTCTCTTAGATTGTCTGATTCATTATATAGTCATTATTCATTTTGGTGACAGGAATCTCTCAGACTGTCAGATTTTAGGGGCATTATTGATTTTGGTCACCAGATTCTCTTAGATTGTTTTATTTTAGGGGTGTTAAACATGTTGGTGACAGGAATCCCTCAGACTGAATGATTTTAGGGTGTTATTTTGGGGACAGAAATCCCTCAGACTGTCAGTTTTTAGGGGCATTATTGATTTTGGTCACCAGATTCTCTTAGATTGTTTTATTTTAGGGGTGTTAAACATGTTGGTGACAGGAATCCCTCAGACTGTCTAATTTTAGGGGCATTATCCATGTTGGTGACAGGAATCCCTCAGCCTCTCTAAATATAAGGGCTTTATTAATTTTGGTGACAGAAATGCCTCATATCTCAGCAGTTTGTGGACCTCTGTGTGTCCTTAGGAGACGGACAGGGCCAGGAATTCCCTGTGCAGACGACATGGTGCTTCAGGCCCAGGTTTCCATGGCGGCGCTGGGTTTGCTCTTGGGACTCCACAATCATTTCCAACCTTGATGATTCCCATTCACCTCACAGGCTGTGGGGTCTTCACCTCCCTGGGGTCCCAGCACCTCCTGCCCTCCCACAGCCGCCCCAGGGTGGGCTCCATCCCGGGCTCCCCATCCTGGGCTGTGAGGAGGTGCCCCCCCCCCCCAAGGCGGCCATTACAGGCCTTGAGGAGGTGAGAGGTGCTGGGTGGGTGGGAGGCACAAATCCCTTTAGGACTGGCTTTAGACCCCCTGAGTCTGGCTTTTAAGCACCCTGCATCCCTTTTGAGAGCCCTGGGATGGCCTGACAACAAAAATACGAGTGAACAAACTCTCTAAGGCTCATTTTAAGCCCTTTCTCAGGGCAGCATGAGGGAGCCATCTCAATCCACTGTGTACAGCCAGACAAGACCTGGATGTTACAGAATGTCCCTCCCGCTTGCAAATGTGTAAATTCTCCCAGAAATCTTGTGCATTTTCTATGCCTTTCCAAGGATTGTTTTTAATGTTGATATGAACTTCACAGCAGTCAAATCTCTTGCTGATTTGGAGCTTTGGAGCCAGCTCTGTGTCTGACCTTGCACTTGAGATAGGGAAAGGCTGCAAAGAGGGGTGATTATAGCAAAAGGCACCTCTGTGCAGAGCAGATCAGGCTGAACACAAGATGTAACAGTGTCTGGAAAAGCACTTTTTGAAAAAAAAATCAGTTAAAAAAGCCCATGCTGCCTGAGGGACATTCTGTCTAACTTTCAAAAAAATACAGTTACTTGGATGAACTTAACCCTTCTTTAGCTTAAATCAAAGTAATCCACTTTTTGTAATAATCAACTCCTTTTTTTTTGTATCAGGCCTGGGTTGGCCCCAGCGCCGGGAACTGAGGTCTCCAGCCCCGATCCTCGCTCCAGCTGTGCTGGGAGGCTCAGTCTCTCACCTTTGAGGAGGAGAACACCTTTCCCAGGCTGCAGAGGTACTGGTACAGGTTGTACCTGTTTGTGTAGAGCTGTATTTTCCAGTTGCACAAGGCCCCTCTCTTACCAAACACCATGTGTGGTTTTTTTTAATCAGGCAACGATGGCCAGCAACACGCAAAAATCCGATGAAAATAGGAGTAAACGTAAAAAAGAGACAGAGGTGAGCAGTGCCATGTGAGGAAGGGACCAGGGGAGCGATGCAATGTCTTTCTCTGGCACTGTTGGCTCCCTGTCGAGGAAAGAGGGCGGTGAGCTCCATGCAGGTTAATGCCGGTTGGGAAAAGAACAAATGTCTTCATTGTATGATGCTCTGAGGATTCTATTAGGGCTTGAAGACCAACAGCAGTGGTTGTGTCACAGCTGTGACACAGTTATGTTCTCGTGGGACATGTCCCTGCCCATCACAGGGGGACTGGAACTGGATGATCTTCAAGGTCCCAAACTCTTCTATGATTCCATGTACAATATCTTGAGAGTGAGCTTCTGACTGACACCAGCTTCCACTGATAGAAGCAAGGTCCTTAAGATGGTGCTTCCCACCCACACCCCTTGCTTGTGTGTTTTCTACCCACTCCCCTAGTTCGTGTGCTTCCCATCTGCTCCCTCATTTCCCTGCTTCCCACCCAATCCCCTAGATGACAAAGATGGTGTTGATGCTGTAAAGCCAACAGCACTTGTGGTTTCTTGGAAAAAAGATTGTTTTAAAATATTTTTTCTTTTTTTTTCAGTCAAACTCTACTCATGCTTGTTTCATAATTCTGTCTCTAGGCTTGTTTTAAATCCTAGAACCTGTTTTGTTTTTTTTTTTTATGTGCTTTGTTATTAGAATGAAGCTTCAGAAAATCCTCAGTTGACCTCCCTTGACAAAATGGATTTGGCTTTTTCTGAGGACTCACAGTCGCTTTACAAAGCTGAACCACTGGAAAAAGTTTTAAACGGTGATGTATTAAATACACTGAAAGTAATTTGTGTAATTAACTAATTTGATGTTGAGATGACAATTTATTCGAATGTTTAAATAAAATACCTTTTTTTCTTTTAACAGAAATGAACAAAGAAATTATGAACCTGCTTTCAAAATATGCTCATATTTTAAGGCAAGTTGAATTTATCCTACACATACAGAACTTTTCTAACTTCTCTAGGTAAGATGGATTACTGTGGCTGTAGTTCAGAGAAATTAGCACTGAAAACTGTCAAACGCAGATCTTGAAATAAAATTGTCATTTTCTGTTACAACAGAAACACCAGTTTGGTCAGAAACTGAATGTTAGACAACACGTTTTTAAGAAAAACGTAGAAGCAGTTCTAAGTAGTGAGAAAGTTAAGCATTAGGATTGATTTTAACTACAGATTTTTCCAATTAAGTGAGAGAGCAACGATGGATGCTTCTTACGTCCAAGAACTTGACGGAATCTTAAAAGAAGCGAGGACCATAGAAAACCACTTAAAACAGAAAAGGGAGAGCCTGAAACAGAGACTGAATGTGATTGCAAATACGCTGCAAAGCTAAACAGAGCTGTCAGACTGCAGAAATGAAGAGTATTTCATGTGTTAAAAAATAAACTATGATGAGCACTATGGTGAATGTTTCATAAATATCTTATGTAAATATTTCTGGCATTTCAGGAAACTTTCAGCAAGTTAAGCAGGAACTTTTTTTTTTTAATTTGTAGGTACAATACAGGCAGAAATTAGTAAAAAACTAAATATCCATTTAAAATCCTATGACTTCAAGGGGTTCTACAAACTAAAATAGCTTTCTTTACTTGTCGACGCATCCCCTAGGCTTTCCCTCTGCTTCCATCCCTATAAAATATTGGAAGCATTTTCAAAAGAATGTAGGATAAATTTTGCATTGTTTGGCTTTAAGGCTATAGAAGTTCAATACTGAATTGGAAGCAGCTGTGGTATTTCTGATGTCACTGTTAACAGTGGTTTTGGTTTTCACTGCCACAAACAGAAACAGTATAGAACATTTCTGTGGAATACAGGATTTTGCAATGTAACTGAAAAAAGACCTCAGATGCTTTGATATTAACCATTTCCTTAGAAACAGGAGTTTTATTAAGAATACTACTTTACTAGATGTATAGGGTTATAAAATCTTAATTCGAAAATGTATTTTAATGCTTCTGCAGCTTTTCAAATGAAACCAGAGCCATTTTGATATGAACATAAAAGGACTTCATCAAAACTTGGCTGGTAATGACAATAAATAGATGATGTCAACATAACCTGGAATTACACCACTCTCTCATTTTGTTATTTAGATGCATCTTTATTGGTCGCTGTACACCCCATTTATTGAAGGCTTATGGGTTTTTTTCTTTCTTGTAATTTTACTCTGTTAAAATAAGCTAAACCATAAAACATACACAGCATAGTCTGTACAAATCGTGAGGCTAAGGTAATAAAGTGCTGGTGAGTCCTGTTGCCAGTATAAGATACTTAAATCTTTATTCCGGTTCCCTGTATTAATTTTCTCTTTAAATCCTTTCAGACTTAATCAATCCTGCTTTCTGCCTTCATTAGCTAAAAATCACAAGCAAACGTGCTGCTGGGTACTATTTAAAACAAACACTGAGAGAAACCGGACATCTCGGGTGAGATGTTTTGAGGTATTTAGATACCTAAAGATGCAGATATGTACTTAGTGGGATTTTCCAAGTGCCTAAGTGCCAAGTAAGCGCCTTACATGCTTAGGAATTTTTGAAAATCCCATAAGGTGCCTATCTGCTTCTTTAGCATCTCAAGGCTTTGAAAAAAGCTCTCCCCTAGGGCTACATCAGCTTTTACCAGTCTCTTGCTTTTTCCTATCAACCACATCTCATTTTTGTAATCAATCTCAGTAACGCAGAAGTGGGAGAAAACAAGAAGTAGTTAAATGTCTACAGTATTGTGCTAAAATCTACGGTCATCAGTAATGATGGCAAAACTCAGAGTTTTAAACTGTCACCTAGGAGTATCTGAACTCAGAAATTTACCTTTCATTCTTTATTTAAGCCTTTAAAGAAAAATTAAACAAACGTCATTACTATTAGAAGGTTGCCTGCTATCCAAGTTGGAAACTTGCAGTGTTTTATCTGTTTGTGCTTGGGAAATTGATGCAACCTTTTCGGATCACCCGTATTTAGATCATCCAGATTTAGTTTCTGTGCCTGATATATCTAAGTTGCAAACCTTTGGCTCTAGCATTAAGTGCTATTAAGAACCTAAAAAAATCTATGGGATCACACACAAACCAATTTTTTTACTCTCTTCTGCCCTGAAGCTACAATCTACTTCCTTCCATCTCTAGGGAATGAGCTACACTTGCAACCCAACTGGCGCCTATCCCATCGATATCCGCTTTCTAATGTTACTGAAGGAGGTTTGAACAGAAAATTAATTGGCTTTAAAGCTGCCAAATCTGATCAGTAAAGCTCAGCTGGTAACGACGTTTTCATTAAGCTTCTCCTCCTGTTGTTTAAGCTGCAGTGCCTTAGTAAGTGAACAAGAACGTATAAGATGACGGATCAGTAACAGAAAATAAATGGATTTTTTAAAATAAACATGGAAACACCTTAGACAAAGTTTCCAAGGGAATCTTTTGCATTTCTGAGCTCGCTCTGAGTACCTGCACAGTCTAGAAAGTGGGAGTGATAGGAAACTAATACTTAGGTCCTCTCATTGCTCTTATCTAAAAGCTAAAAATGGGAAATAACAGACAAGGTAGTGGCAGCTGAGTTATTCCATGAGGAGATTCCTTCCCTGAGAAAGGCTAATTCCTCCTGGCATAGATGGAGGAACGTGGAATGTAATAGTAAAAGACCAAATTGAGTAGGTAGTGGGTGATTTGAGGCTTGTGACATCTTGTCTAGAACTCAATTTTGCTGAATTGTTATATTTTGTCTTTGAAAACCCAGTGATGAGAGCAGTACTGGAAAACAACACCCATAAAAAAGGAAAGGATCATGGCTCAATCAGCCTACCTCCCGTACCGGAGAGAGTCGCCTTCTGAATGATGACTTTAAGATCACCTGTGGAACAATAATTTTGTTTTTTAAAGAAGTTCCTTTATCAGAGCAGCGGCCTTAGTATGGAAGAATGGCAGATGGGGTTATCTCGATGTGAGATAATTGTCTCCATCCTGTATGATGTTACGTAAAAATGAGAGCGATCAGGAAGTAGGGGCTAAGTGAGTGAGTTAAAAAGTCAATGAAAGGACAGGTCAGCCTAGGAGGCATCTGGTAGTGATCTGCTTCAAGCCTTGCTTATTCCATATTATCCCGAATGATTTAGAAAGAGGACCTTAGAGGACACGGTTCCTTTTTTGAAATGGCAGCAAGCTGCGAGGGGTTGCAAATGCTATCAAGAACATACACGTAAATGAACATAATCATCAGTTTGCTGTAGGTGAACAGCCAATCTGAAATCATGGTAAAATTCAAAAAACCAAAGAAAAGCGCAGCACCAGGGGGAATATAATGTGTGTTAGTTACAAATCACAGCAATGCCTGGGGTTGATGTGATGTTATTGCGTGTTGAAAAGCCAGCTGAGGTGTGTTAGCTCAGGATAGCAGATAGGATATAAAAACATAGTTGTTCCCCTCCCCTCTTAGCTGGAGGAGGGGCCTGCTTCTTAAAGTGGGAAATAGGAGTAATAAAAGGCAAAGAAAGCATCATCTGTAGGAAAGGTCGAAGCAGCTGAGTTTGTTTAATTTAGAGAAAGCAGAAATCAAGGGAAAGCGCAATAAGATCAGTTACAGAGAGGACAGCAGTCAGGTGCTCAGTGTATCTCATAGGAAGGACACGTCGAAATCAGCTTAATTTGCAGCAGAAGATTTAGGGTGAGGAATAATCTGTCGCATCTCAAGGACGGCGGGGTGGGCGCTGTGTATGCTGCTGTGCTCTCCCAAGGAGCGGGGCAGGGTTTGATTGTTGGTTAAATAATATAAACCAAACCAAGCTATCGTGGCGTGTTTGCAAAGTGCCAGCTGCTCCCTCTCGGCATCCGGAGGAGAGGGTGTGCGTAAGGTCCACCTGAGTATAAACAGCAGGGCCACACCTGCCCCTGGTCCTTCCCTACCTGACTTAATGGTCCCAGCCAGTGTCCCTAAAGCCTTGAGACTCTTTGAAGCGGGAAATGCTTACTCAGCGTTTGGAAGAAAAAGTATTTTTGACGGGTGAAAAAGACAAGGTGAGGTGACAAGAATTTTCAAGAGAATTACCTTGAAGCCTGTTCTGCCTCCGCACACAGGTACATCTCCTCTTCTCCCCTTTCTCCCAGTTTCCCCAGCTGCCACAGCAAATAGCCAGAAAGCATTTTTTTCCACCGGTAGTAACACCATCTGTGATTGTCTTGGCATTGCAGCAGCTCACCTGGCGCAGTCCGAGGCTCTGGCAGGCTGGCAGCCGGCTGAGCGCTGATCCTGCCCCGCGAGGGCAGACGTTCCTGGCTCTTATTCTGAAGCGATGATGTCAGGCAGCGCTCTCCAACCGATCCATCGGTGCTGGCTGCACGCTACCATCCTGGCAACGGTACCTGTGGTGACCATCTCTGATCCGATGCCTTCTCCCGAGCGGAATATGATTTTCAGAATCCTTTTGTCTGCCGTCAGCCTCCTGCTTGCTGATTTGCCGCAGTTCCTCTGCTCTTTGATGCAATTCATTCCAGGTAAAACGCGTAAACAAACAAATGCTTTTATCCCATCCTCTTGCAAAGCTGGTTTCTTGTAGCTACTGACACGGGTCAGTTGAGCGATTTCATCTCTGTTGATCAGATGCTAGGAACTAAGCTATTTGAAGGGTTTGCTAGAAGCTAGAAATGCTGCGTTATTTGTTGAAAAGACGATTGGGAGCGGCAAGTGCAGTGCACGGCTTCCCTCGGATTACTAGCAGATACTGATGGTTTAGAGCTAAAACACCAGCAGGCAGGAGATTCTCCACGAGAGAGCCTGCTGTGAGAGTGTAAGTGGGCTGCGAAAGGGAGAGGATTGTTCAGAGCAGCAACATTACTGACACTGTGATCCGAACATACGAGTCGGAGACTGCAACGAGGGATTTTTTATCACCACTGAACTCTGCAATTTGTGCAATTGTTGCACAGCTTGAGCTGTCTTGTATTCTTTTTTCATCTAAAAGTGCAAGATCTGTTATCACAAAAGACAAACTAATAAAGATCGTGGCTTAATTAACCAGAATCTCTGCTTTTTGGTGGTGATGGTGGTGTTGTCCCCATTAGACTGAAAGGGTTGCTTCTGGGGTATCCAAAGATGTGAAAGGCTCTCAAACTGCTTTCTTGTGCCACCAGAGCACATCCATGGATCCGCGTTTAGGAACAACTCAAGAGGTTTCTTTTCACTGTATGCGTTACAAAATTGTTGTCAGGCATGTCCCATCAGCTACATCGGCGAGGTGGAATAGAGAAAACTCAGAGATTGGGTAATTAATGCAAACTAAATGACCAAACGTGAAGTCTAGTGTTGGGAATGTTTTAAAAAAACAACTTATTCAATTTGCATTTCAGGGCATGGCGAAACACCTTTCTGCTGGGGGAAAAAAGCCAATTTACATAAGTTTTACGATCTTCTTTCGATCTGCTAGCAGATAGCACAGCTGTGCAATACTGACCGAGCAGGTCCCTCTGCTAATTTAAATTCTCTTGCAATCTCTCTCTTTTGTAATGATTTGAACCTGAACTGTGTAGGAACATGAAGAGCTGTTTTTCTTTTCTTGATTTACCTGAATGACATGAAAAGCCTGCAAGTTCCCTTGCTTCGTTGTTTGTATCTTTTTTGAAAATCATGGTTTTTCCCTGACTTTTACTAAATCCTTCTTGAAAAAGATTCCTGGTGTAGCATCATCTGAATTTAGCTCAGAGGTGAAACAGTTGAAACATGAAAAAAAACTTCTCTATTATTTGTTCAAGCATTTGAGTGAATAATAAATGAGTGAATAAAATTTCTTCCCTCTTATAAGTTTCCTGTGACACCAGCAAGTTTTTCCTAGCTCCCCAGTTATTATTACCTGCACTTTTCTAGGCTAAGTGTTGTTCCAAGGATTTGATTGTGTAAATCTGGTGAAGGGAGGAATTATATTTTCTTCACGTCAGCAAAAAAAAAAACACAAACAACTTCAAAGTGTAGAATCTGTTTTTATGGGTGTTTGTGGGAAACTGGTAGATATTTCATATGCACAAGCCTGCACAGTTGGGAGCTGCTTTTCTGCCTTACCTGCCTTTGCCAAGCTTTTCTCCCCTCTTTTTCTCCATTTCCTTTCCCCTGTGTTTTCTGTCACTGTTATGATGTTCTTTGCTTCTTTACCTGTTAGCGAGGAAGTGGGTGGCTGAGCCCCCGGCACTGGGAAGTCAACAAGCTAGATGGAACAAGGAGTCAAGTACGGGGACTTCCCAGCAGACACAAGGCAAGTGCAACAACTCCAGCTCAGAAATCGGTGTGGGGCACCCAGGTGAGCTGAGGGGTCCCTGTGGAGGGCAGAGCCTGAAGACTGGAATCCAGCTGGTAGAAAGCGATAGCTACAGCAGCTTTAGCTTGGGTGGGATGGGGGAGCGAGGAAAGCTGGTTGATCCAATCCCTGGTTTACAGGGACCATAAAGTGGCTCAAAGCTTGTGCCAGGGGAGCTCCAAATCAGCTGTGTGGTTATTCTGAATTTGCAGGAATCCTCAGGGAAAACAGAATCCTTAATTCACATTCCCTGCTTGAAGAATACCAGCTGTGGGTGTTCTGTTTGATCAGCTCTGCCCTTAAGTCTCATCCTGGATGCCCTGAGAAGCAATTAGCAGGTGACAACAGTTGCAAGGCAAATGTCGGTGGTCCCTGTGTCTTGAGATTGAATACATACATTAAAATCAAAGTGGATCTTCTATATCCAACGTGATTTTAATCTCGTGGTTAGCAAACGGCTTCTGAGTTTCCCCAATCCTCTGTCCCAATTATCTGTTCCACCCATGGCTCATTAAGTGTAATTTACCATCTGATTCATTGCTGCTTCAGAATAGAAAGCTCTTCAAGGTGCTTGTCCTTGTTTCCACTGTTCCTGGATATAACGAATCCATGCCAGGATGTCAGTTTGGGACAGGCAGAGCAATCACGGCACACCTCTCTCCTTTGGTGGAAACGGTGCGTGAGAAAACAACGCCAGGCAATGGGAATTCTGTAGTAACTGCTTACCAGCTTTAGAAAATATTTGAGGAGACGTTTCGGTGCTGATTTTGGCACTGCTTCTGCTCTCGTGTGCTGAAAGAAGTGCAGTTCTTACGGCTGCTTTTAAAAGTTCGAAGTAAAATGGAAATTATAATCCAGAATTGAGATTTTTGAGATGTCAGGGTGTAATCTGGTGTGAATTTTCAGGTAATGCATTCAAACAAATAGAGTAACACCCATTGGCATGTGATGCCTTTGATTTGCCAAGTCCTACTGTCTTGGACTGTAGCCGGAACAGTAGAGCAGAGATAATATTTGGTTTTATTTTCATGTTTCTGAACATTACAAAACCAGCCAGTCTTCTGTCTTTGGAAGAGATCGGTGCCTTCTTGGGTAGCTGGATGGGGTAATAAGTTAAGCTTTAGGACAGAGTTCACATCCAAAGGGGACATACCTTTATCACAACTGCTCGTGATCAGCTCATTCCAGAGGGAAGTGTTTGTGTTCTGTCTGCTCAGTGCACTTCGGAGTAGGTGCAGATAAGCTTAGCAGGTTTTAGTTTTAAACTGTGATTAAATTTGGAGGGTCAACTTTATTCAGATTTATTATATTTTTAATAAGGTAGAAGCATAGAATGTGCAGCTGTGATGGGCTTTTTTAAGCACAGTGATGGTGACTCACAGAGCAGCAACAAACTCTTTCCTTTGGCACATTTATTTGATATTGTTCTGTCCTGCATCTCTCTTGCAGCAGCCTGATTCTTTTGGAATAAACACCAGCCGTTCCAGTGCTGGCAGGGAGGAATGAGTCGCATGAAGCCCCCTGCTCTGAGCTCCATGGGCTCATTCCCCTGTGGTGTTTAATGCTGCAGGGGCTGATCAAGGCTCCATCGCTGCACGGATAATGATTCCTTGAAAAAAAGAAAACAAAGGGTCAAGTTGCTTTAAGTCCTTGCAAAGAACCGGTTTGTCCACACATGCGCAACCTCCCTCGTGCTGCACAAACTGTGCTGCTGTGGAAACAACGGCCACTAAAGATCCCCCAGACAACATCTTGTTTCCAGATCTGCAATGCTGAGAAAGTTCACAGAATGCAAGTAAAAGACACTTTTTTTCTGTGTTGTGCCAACTTCAGAGGAGATTTTACTTGCTTATGGTCTATTTCTTGTCCTGAATCTCTTCAGAACAAACTCACAGGAGCAAAATCGCCTTTTTTTCCTCCCTTGCACCCTTTCTCTCACTCTGACTTTTCAGGATTGTCCTAGAATGAACGACTCGTCATGTTTCCAAAACCTTCTATTTGGACTCGCCATGATTTGATTGCATTTTGCGTGCATTACAGGCAGGATCTTTAGCTCACGTGAGTTGTTCCCAGGGGGAAAGATGGTTCCTTGTTACGTGCTCTGATTGTTTCCTTCTCTCTGCTCCGGCAGGACGAGGTATTACCTTACACGTTGCTGTCATATCTAGCTTGAAATGAATTCTAGCTAGATAGATTCCAGCTAGATCGGATTTCAGGAAGGATTACCAAGATGATCACGTAAATGGCAAGGTTATCACAGGAGAAGGAAAATGAAAAGAACTTGGCTCGCTTAGCTTAGGGAGTGATACGATTGCTCACTCTAAATACAACGTGTGGTAAACACGAGAGAGGGAGAACTACCAAAGTCACAGAGAACCAGGGGGGCCAACTGCCCCATGGATAAAGTCCCTCTGCAAATTCAAAGGACTTTTCTAATGACCTGGGCAATGAGCAGACTTCTAAAGAGGGGTAAGTGCCAGAAAACACTGTAACCTTTAAGTCAGGGTTTGTAAATATGACTTTCTGGGACAGCACTCAGAAGGAGATGACCCAGGAGATCTATTCCAGTCCTGTTCAGCCTCTTTTGTGAAATTCATCTTTCCAGATTCCCAGAATTATGCTGCTCTCCAGGAAATTTCTATGTGGTCCTGCCCTTGGTTACAGCATCTTTGTTTCTGCTTGGATGCAAAAATGTCTCCTTAGGAACATGTTGCTCTTATTTTTTCTTTATATCTTACATCTCTGCAGCCTTCAGCTTCTCCTACTAAAGCTGCATTTCTGCCAATACTGCTGCCAGACACTAAACCTGCCAAGTGCTTGTTGATATGAACCCCCCCCCTCCTTTTTTATATCTAAGAAAGTCCCCTGGAGCGCTCATGTTGGGATCAGATTGAGTGCTTCATATAGGATTTGATCAGAACTTAATTGAATTTTAAGAGGGAGCGGATGTTGGTGGTTTGTGTTTAATTGCTTTAGCCTCACATCCTGAATTCTTTATCAGGCTGACTTACTAAAGAAGGATTTGAGGATTGGCAAGCCAGAGAGCCACTGAAGGGATCTTGCTGTTTACATGTCTGTGGCTACCGAAGCAAGCCTAGAAAAGCACTGTCTGCCAGCTCAGTTCCTCTGCAGATATTCTCTTGTCTGAAATAGCACGATTCCTCTGTAGATGCAAACAGCACCTGAGGTTCGCAGGTAAATTGGGCAGCAGCTTCGCTTAATCACCTGGATTAAAGAACGTAGGCTAGAAGGAGCAGTGGTGAAAGTGCCTACAATAAAAAAATCAGAGAGAAGTTCAGCATCAGCCTGAACTCTGATTAATGTGTGGTCTTGTTTGTGCCAGACTTGGTTCTGGAATCTTCTCTGTGTGCTATGCTGCCTTTTTTTATCAGTGTTCTGCTTACACCTCAATCTTCACCAATTCTAGTTTAGTTCAGGGTTTAATGGCAGGGTCGAAGCAGTGCAGAAAAGCAGCTCCACAGACCTGGGACGTGAGGCCTGCGATAGCTGAGGAGGTGGCAGCACTTGGAGGGGAGGCAGCAGCCTGTGTACTTTCCAGGTAAATCCACCTCTGCAGCTAACTGGATTGCTAAAACAATCCTTGTGTTGATGAGGCTTTGCAAACCAGGCTACTGGAGCCAATAACTGTGCTGTTAGCACTGGCATTGCCATCAGCTCATGCCTCCGTGATCCTTTTGTCCTGTAACAATGCCTAATAGGGGAGATAACGCATTCAGCGAGAAGCTCTGTCAGAAATGATCCTTTTCTGCTATTTCTTATCGGGTAAATCTGCTTAATCTTTTTTGTCCTGTCTTGTAAACGGATTTCAGCTCAGTTTCATTTGTATTCTTCCTGACTTCCATTTTTGGGGGGATTGAGGTTGGTTTTTGGTTTTGTTTTGGGTTTTTTTGTGCAAGGGGAGAAGCCAGCTGTTGCCTTTTTGAGGTTCTGAAATCAGACAGTGCTGGTGAGTTTGAGAACTGCCCCTTACCCACTTCAGTAGCCCAGAGCCTAGGAGTTCCTGCCTCACTGCATTTCAGATAACACCAGCTTAGCCAAGCACTCCATGTGCTCCTCTAACAAATATGAGTGTCACTTGCTCTCAGCTACTTATCAAAATAAATTCCAACTATAATCTCCGATATGAAAATTGGTTTTTGTCCTATCATCATGCACTTCATTCCCTCCTTTGTACTGCAGAACAGGTGTTTCTAATAGATTAACTAGAGTAGAGTTAAACCCACTGGATTTTCAGCTCCTTGTGGGTGTCTGGGGTGTTATGGGAACACAGCTCCAGTTTGAACATCCACTGCGGCTGGGCTGGTTGCAGAATGCTCTTCTTCCAGACACCCAAACTCTGGCTGTAGCAACTGGCTGTTTATTCAACTGAAAATCTCAGTCAGCTGCCCTCTGTTCTTGCTGCTTTCTTTGCAGGTTTAAAGAAGTTCCTGCCCAGCCCACCAAAAGAGGAAATCACCGTCAGGAGCTCCAGGGGTCTGCGATGCATCTCGCCCCTAACGCAGACAGCAAAGGAGACCCCTCAGCCCATCCCAGCAAAGATCAAAGGACATATTCCCAAATGGATTAATGGCAACCTGCTGAGAAACGGTCCTGGGAAATTTGAGTTTGGTGAGGACAAGTAAGTCCAGGTTTGGTGAGTTTGTCAAATGATTCTGGTCTGAGCTCAGCCTAAAGCTAAAGGGACCCCCCCAAATGTCTCACCGCTCTTGGGAGCAACTTTTAGTTTCTTTTTAAGTAAGGTAAGGGAGAAAATCTTGCAAGAACAATTACTCTCTCATCTGGAAACTCCCAGTGGGCTCTCTGAAAATAGGAGCACGGTGAACTTATTACGGTTGGAGGAGCTGAGTCACAGAGAGGCTGTGACCTACTCAGAATGTTATAATGAGGGATTAAAACATCCACACTCCTAGTCCTTTGTCATTAACAAAAGTCCATCCCACGAGCACTCTGAAATCCAGGGCAGGATTTGTAAAGTTGATGGCGCTGAGTTTTGTGAGTTGCTTTAGAAGAAAATCCATCTAAGTTTAAAAATAATATATTGAACTATTTGAAGAAGGTAGCCACTGCCTCTGACCTGGAATCTGCTGTTGTAGCTAACTGACAAACCTCCCTCTTCCTTCAACAAAGCTGCTAGCAGCAACTGCTTGAAGGTGATCATCTTATCTTACTTCCAGAGACAGATCATAAAGTTTTCTCAAAGTTTCAGAGTTTTCTCGTTTCAGAGAGAACAGTATCCTGCAAAGAGCTGAGAGGTAAAAGCTCCTTCTTGTGTGTTGAGATTTCAGAAATTATTTCTATTCTTATTGTACAGTAAAGTACAATTGTTGTTCCATACACGGAAGTCTGTGAAGTTATTGGTTTACCAGTAGAAATTGTTTCCCCTAGAAGCTTATACACAGCATTTCCAGGAGTTCCTGAGTTCCACTTCCAAAAGTAATGTAGTAATAAAAAAAAGTAATGTAATAAACCTGATGGTGAAAGGGACCCATGCAGAGGAACATGACCTAGTGCCTAATTCTTGTTCTTTTATCTATTTCTTGAAGGTTTAACCATTGGTTTGACGGCATGGCCCTGCTGCATCAGTTTCAGTTGAAGAACGGCACGGTGACGTACCGGAGCAAGTTCCTGCAGAGCAATTCCTACCTGACCAACAGCCAGCACAACCGCATCGTGGCCTCAGAGTTTGGGACGCTGGCAATGCCGGACCCGTGCAAGAGTGTCTTTGGGCGCTTCATGTCACGCTTTGAGATGCCGCGTAAGAAAGTTTCTAAGAAAGAAGATGTATTCTGAGATTTTCTTGTGGAACTTGTGGTTAGCTTTAAATGGAGATATGAGAAAGTCTGCTAGACCTGTTCTGAAGCTGTGTTTTCCCTAGAAGACGACCCCTCAGAGCAGTAACAACACAAATGCGATGGTGTCAGGCTTAGCTGGGAGAGGCACATTCTGTTTCATGTTTTAGTGCCACTTCAGCTCACTTGATTCCAGAGCCGGTGGCAAATTTCCAACAGAAATCTTCCCCCAAAGGACACCCTGTGCAGTCCTCCTAATGAGCATTACAAGCTGCCATTGTACCAGGGACACAGCTTTGCCCTGAGAGCACCTTGCCTTGCTAAGCTTGCAGGGTAAGTGGGCTAATCCTCCCCTTCCTGTGCTAAGGTGCAGGAGACGATACGAGTAGGGTGAGAGGTGGGATTGCACAGGAATGGAAGTACCTTTACCTATAGGATCCTGCGTAGGTCAGGAAAGAAAGAGGCTTAAATGCAAGCAAAGTACTTTCCACCAAAAACCAGAACAGACCTAAAGTTTGCAACTTGTTGCTCGTGTGTGTGACCATCTCTTGCTTCTTATCTTCTCTGAGGAGGTGGATCCTGTCCTGCTAGATCATCTCTCCTCTTCAGTGATTCTCATACTTCCACTCACCATTCTGTCTAGCTCCCTAATCCCCCACCCCAGCTCTCGTAATAACTTTCAGAACTACTCACATGCCCCATCTTTTTTCCCAAGCTCCAGCAGGTTGTTCCAGCACTCCCTTACCTATTTGACTCCTTACACACACGTAGGCTATACCTTACTTCAAGAAATTCTGGCCTCTGGGCTTTTTGTGTTCCAGCTTCAGGCTCTGTGCTCACCACACACAGTGTTCAGTTGGGGGAGTTGTTTTTTCCTCAGATCTTCTCAGCCACCTACCTAGTGATCCCAAGATCCCTTAGAAGTAGTAAGAACAACTCTGTTGTGTGTCTGTAACTCTCACAAGGCATCTCCCTTATTCAGATTTAAAGAGACTAGGGGAGTAGAAGCATTCCCCGTACAAGCCCAGTTACACAAACAATGTCTCACAAACAATCTCAGCCCAAGTTGTAGCTTTTGAGTCTTGCTTCTCTTATTTTCAGTGCTGTGAATCAAAAATGACCGTCTTTATACAGAAGTCAGAGATGACTTTGCCTAGGGAAGAACTGGAGAGGGATATGAAGAAATAAGGGGTCAGAAACAAAGGACATACAAAGTAGAGAGATTATCTTGGCTTCACTGCAGCGATTTCCAGAAGAACCGGTGCTTGTCCTTTTATCCTGGACTCACCTGTTCAGATTCCTAAGTGCTTCTGTAGCTTAGAGAGATATTTCTAATCAGTCACACAGGGATTAGTGTCATTACAAATGGATTTATTTGTTTAAACATGTCTAACTTGCTATAATGTGATGCAAGCTTAACCAGAGCTGTGTACAACTCCGGGATTTTGTTTCAGAACCAAGTGACAACGCCAATGTGAACTACGTGGTGTACAAAGGAGACTATTATGTCAGCAACGAGAACATCTTCATGTACAAAGTGGACCCAGAAACGCTTGAAACGAAGGAAAAGGTGCGGGCAGGTGGGATAAACGGTTCAGCTTACGGTACGGGAGAATCACTCCTTGATGTTCTGAAGAGCTGAAAGGGAGAACCCAAGTTCTAAAGGAAATAATCAGTGCGCCCCTGGGCCATAGACGTAAGCGTCTCTTGATGGTGTCTCTGAAAAGTCTCCTTAGCAATAAGGCAGCTCCCATGGGTGGTGATTCAGTCACATCCCACTGTAACGGGTGAGGGGAGAGACAAACAGAGACTCATTTTCTTTCTGGTACAGCTGACGTCCTTCCAGCGTTCTCACTGCATGCCTGAACTTGTCTGAACCTACCAGGGTGTGAAGAACAAAAATGCACACAGGAAGAGGTTAACATCACTCATCTCAGACCCGAACTCTTGCCCTGTTTCTTCATTCTTCCTCTCTCTTCCCTTCCTCTCCTTACACCCCCGGCTTGAAACCCTCCGAGTTGGCCCTTCAAAGTCTTGGCTCAAACCGCTCTTGCGAGTGGGTGGTGATGTCAGTGTGAAGTCCAGCCAAAACTCAGCTTCTGCTTTGTTTTCTCCCTTGCTAACAAATTAACACAAAGTCAGAGGAAGAAGCCTTCCCATGTGTCCTGTGCATCATCTCCCAGGAATGTGTAGTTAAGGGAAGAATACGCTTTGGGACGTGACAGCTCTGTTCCCCTGCCTGTTCCCTTGGAGGGATTTTGGTGTTTACTGGGCTAGACAACTATGAGAAAGACTTGAGAAGGATTCTGCCATTCCTAAGGCAATATTAACTCCTATGCTGCCATGGACTATTAATACCACAAAATACCAGGGTCAGCACCCTCAGGTCTCAAGGGAGATATTCCAGGAGTCACTCCTTCCCCTAGGGATCAGTTGTGAGTCATGAAGAAAATCTGTTTATGCAGGATCACATGCTATTTGTGTATCAAAAGAGAGAGTTTGATGACTTGCGATTTGATCTGACTTGTAAACCGTAATGCAGAGCTGAAAAGACACGTGGGTATTTTTAGTGTGAACTTTCAGCTCTGTTGAGCCATCTTGTAATTAACCAAAAATCCCCTTCAGCTGTTTTTTAGATGCAGACTGCTATTTTTTGGCTAAGTGAAGAGATGGAAGGGATGATTTCGCATTTGAACTCTCCAGTTTGAGATGCCTTGAAAGGACAGGGGGTTCTGAGCCTCAGTGGTGCAGCACGATGTTCTCCCAGGGCCTCCCAGAGGTTCTTAAGTTGGACACTTGGAATCACAGAATGGTTCCTCCTGTCTGTATACGGTGAAGCTCAACTGTTTTCTGTGTGAGGAGAGTAAGCTGCCAATGGGGGCTCAAAAAACTTGGTGACAATTAGTGGCAGTGACTGTCTCTTCACACATATCTGCAAGTGGTTGTTTCCAGGCTAAAATGTTCCTGTGGGCAATAATCCCGCTGTGTCAGCACTCAGTGACGTTCCACATCTCCCTGAGCAATGTCCAGTGCTGTTTGTCCTGTCCTGCTGGTAGGATTAGCAGAAACAACATTAATTTTCAAGCGTTTTAAGAAGATTGCAGGCAAAATGAAGGCTTAAGCCCAGATGCCATCCTAGGGCTATAATCACCGGGCTGTTCTTCCTCGAACTTTCACAAAACCAACGCTTAGAAAGGCTGTGGTTAAACCACAGAGCAGCAGGAAGCCTGTGCTCTAACTGCAAACCCTTTGCAATTTCAGGTAGACTGGAGCAAATACATTGCAGTGAACGGGGCCACTGCTCATCCTCATTATGAGCCTGATGGGACAACGTACAACATGGGCAACTCCTATGGGAAACACGGTAAGAGTAATGCCCGAGCTTGGTTTGTGGGCAGGGCACGCAGCCTCTTCTTGCTGCTTCTTCAAGGAGCAGTTGGAGAAACTTCAGTGTCTGGAAATCGCTGTTTCTCATTGTGTCAAAACCAGATTAGTTCTTGCTTGAGAGCATCAGTCTGTCCCACGCAAATGGCCTCTCTCAGCAGCTGCTTTCAGATGCTTCTGACTTTGGCCTGTGAGTATCCAACAGGTTCCCCTCTCCCAAAGTTTAATGAAAAACAGGAGGATGATTTTACTGGAGTCCAATCCAGTGTTGGAGCCTCATCCGAAGAATTTTAACTATTAGCCACATTTTCCACTTCTAATAATTGGTTTTATATAAGGACCATAAGGGTTTATACAGGAGAGATGTGGAATTTATTACAGCGACCTGGCTATCTTACAGCAAATCTGAATCCTCCGGGATATTGTCCTTCTTCCTGAAATGATAAGCATAACATCCAGTTGGGATCTATTCCATCGGCACAGCTGCTCAGAGCTAGCCTTCACCGTTTGTTGTATGCTAGTGTTTCTTCATGTGCCCGAGGCCTGAGAAAACAGCCCCTAACAGCCACTGCCCTTTATTGTGATGTCTCAGGCTGGTTCCAGTTCACTGAATAGTTCCCCAGTTTTGATAATTCTTCATTCTCTCTGTTTTCATTTCCTTTTGGCTTTAGCAATCTCTAGCCTTGCAGCACATGCTCTTCTCATCTGGATGCCAAAGCAGGGTTCACTATTCAAATGTGCCCATATGCTCAGATTTATTAAAGGATCATCAGTCATCACCAAAGCTCAAATTTTTCATTTCATTTGGTGCACAAGCTATGGCCCTAGTTTTCTTCCTGTTATTACAGGACACTCTGGGTTAACAGGAGGAATGCATGTATGATTAGATGGCAGCCGACCAGACTGAGAAGATCCTTCTGTTCCCTTTCAAGTTTCTTTTTTTTTTTTGCTAGATAATCCTGGCTTTTTGTTTTCTGCACAACTTAGCTGTGACCATGGTTCCCAATATCCTAGGGAAACAGAGAGGAACAGAGTCTGACTTTGATTCCATGAATGTGGACATCTAAGTAGTTTTGAACGTCCTTTCTCCTTTCCAGGGTCTAGATATAATATCATTCGGGTCCCTCCACAAAAGTCACACTGGAGCGACAAGTTAGAGGGAGTGAAAGTGCTGTGCTCCATTGCTCCAACAGATAGGATGAAACCCTCCTACTATCACAGCTTTGGTAAGAACACTGTTTATCTCAAACTCTGTGGATTGAGCCGCTCATACTGTGAGACAGAACAGGCTGCTCACCGCCCTCTGCCCCCTGAGTTTTTCTACTTTGATGATATCGCTTTCCTCCTTTTTTTTCAGGAATGAGTGAAAACTACATCATATTTGTTGAGCAACCCATCAAGCTCAATCTGTTGCAGATTATCACTTCCAAACTCCGTGGGAAAGCCATCTTAGACGGGATAAGCTGGGAGCCTCAGTACAACACTTACTTCCATGTGGTGAATAAGCACACTGGGGAGGTAGGTGGATCTTTGGCTTTTCCAGCAGCTGTATCTGGAACCTTAGGTCCCAAGAGAAGAACGCTGGGTAGCAGTCACAGGTGAATCATTCTGGAAGTTACTGCAGTGTAGACTTTTTAAGCATGAGTCTGGGTTTATTCAAAATGGAATTATTTAATATATTTTCCTCCTTATTGATGAATTTATTTGCCAGCCCCAAATGAACAGGCAGAAAGAACCAGTTTGGGTTTGCTGGGACTGCACCACAGGGACTGAAATGTAGTTCCCAAGTATATTTTCTTGAGTATAAAAAGTAAGTCCTAGCCTAGGAATGATGCAATAGGGATGGAGTTATGACAGCAAAGAAGCCTGTCCTGGGCTGCTTCGCATTTTGTTTTTCTTCACCAGATTTTGCCTACTTATTGGGTTAAAGCAGCCATTTTGTGGTCTCACAACAGCATGAGACCAATACCAAGGAGTGAGTGGGGAATGAAATGGAGAAGACAAGAAAAAACTTCAATATGTGGCTAAGATCTTTAGAGAGGAAACCTAGCCCCTCTCCTGGTCCCTGCAGGTGCTACCAGGGCGGTGGTACAGTAAACCCTTCGCTACCTTCCATCAAATCAACGCCTTTGAAGACGAGGGCTGCGTGGTCCTTGACCTGTGCTGCCAGGACGATGGAACGACTTTGGCTGCCTACAAGCTCCAAAACCTCCGGAAGAGTGGGGAAGGTCTCGACCAGGTAAGATCTCTGTGTTCGTGTTGCATAGGATCCAAAATATCACTTTAAATCTCCATGGAGCATTTCCTTGGAACTTTAAAAAGTGGTTTCTTGACACAGATCTCCATCAGCCTGAAAGAACGTCTTAAAATCTTGTTTTTAATGATACTTATTTTCCATATCCCCCCTGTAAAAACATCTTCCCCGCTAGAAAGTACACCACATACGTTTTTGCATTACTCTTAATGGGCAAAAGGAAAAGAAACTTTTAAAAAAAGGTACTATTTAAAGGCCTCACTTCAGAAAGCCAGTCTTTATTATGTAAATCACAGAAACACAAACATCGGGGGAACCCCTTACTCTGTTGCTCACATTCACCTCCCAAAGCATGTACCCTGAAATCAGTTACCGTGCCCAGAGGCATCATTTTGCATAGGTCAGACACTGGAAAAGCAGAGGTGCTTTCAACTGCTGGTGCGACAGATGTGGAAACGTTCGTGTGGGTGAAGGGCAGGCATTTCTGCAACAAGTTCAGACAAATCTAAACTTCCTCTTGTCTCTCTGCTGAGCTGCCTGGAAGCAAGTCAGCTCTGATCTCAAGAGCGCATATTTGTATCCGCATCAGGTCATTTTGTTCTGCTCTCCTCGTTTTTTTTGGCGAAGATGCAATGAACATTAATTAAAGTGCAGCAGTGCTAATTGGACCGTTTGCTTCTGGCTTCTGCTCAGCCTTCTCTGAGGTCAACAGAGCTACAGTTGGACCCGTCTGGAGGTGTCCTGTGCACTTCAGGCGTGTGTTTCCAACACCCCCGTTCTTTAACTGACAAGTAGTCGAGTTATTACACTGTGTAAACACACAACATTTCACAACAGAATCTTAAATTTCAGCTGCTCGAAGTCGTGCCTGAGCATGATTTGTGTTTTTTCCCCAAATCATGACTAGTGCTTTTACTTGCTGACTAAACTGTATTTGTCTGGCAGAGCTCCTCAACTGCTGACTTTACTGTGGCTCCATAAAACATAACAGGTTTGAAAATTGGGTTTCAAGATTGACACATAGGATTAAAGTAAAGTTTCAATTTGATTTGGTGAGTTACGGATTGAAGTAACTGAAAAACACCAAAAAGGGGTCCTTGGTATCTGTTTTATTTAGAAGACTTCATACTTGGAAGTGTAATGGGGTTTAGAATTGGTTTGTTGTGAACTTTATCACAAATGGTGGAATTATTCCTTTCACGAGAACCAGTGAGTGCCTGCCCCGCTGAGGACTGCTACTTTGCTCTCCCCTTTGGTCCCCAAGCAAATCCACTGCTGTCCTGGGCTTCTTAAACATGAAGTCAGTCTGTACCGGAGAACAGAAGAGGATAATCATGCAGGTTAACTTCAGGCATTAAATGGAGGCACAGCCGTCTCCTCCTGTTTGCCTCATCATCCAGCGGAGAAGGAGGCTCCTTCAGAGCAGTTAGTCAGATACTTCTAGTCATCTAGTGGACAAGCTCCTCCTTCCATGAATTTCACAGCCAACATTTATGCTTTAAGATTAACAGCAAGCAGTGTGGTTCACATCATGCTACAATCTCACAAGACCTGAGACAGTCTACAATTCAGCAGCTTTACTGAAATTTTGTAACTGCAAGCTCCCTATATGCATATAAAGTTCTTCTTCCACTCATGGTTCATAGCAATTAAAATAATATGGAAATTCCTCAGTGCTTTTTTCAGTGTCAGGTTTCCAAAGTGGGACTGGGACTGATCAGCCACTGATCACTGGTGGGGCCGTAGGGGCTGAGTTTCCAGCAGGTTCGTCCCCTCTGCTTGCTCAGTGCTGCCGAGATGCCTTTTTCAATAATCCCCGTGTAAGCTCATGATCGTGTCTGGGAAAGAAGGGCTGAGGTCACACAGTCCATGGGGCACAGGCTGCAAAACTGTGATTCAGTTCTAACTGAATAAAATACAGTGCAGTGTATGTTCCAGTGCTGGACTTGGAGGATAACTGAGTGATCTGCATATTCAGCTCTGCATTAATTGCTGTGAAAGCAATGCTGACACATTTAATTAGTTGTCTTTTTGTTTTCTACTGTAAACTACTGGAACAAGCAGAGCCCTTAGCAGGACTTGGTAAAACCTGTCATAGAAAGAGGAATATTTCAAGGGTGGGAGGAATGTCTGAAACTTCAGAATTGTTCACAAAAGGGGCGAGTATCCTGAGATGTCAATCTCCAATCTCTATCAATCACCATAACTTTCTGTATCTGTAATAGGTTTATGACTCAGTATCCCGAGCTTTCCCACGTCGCTTTGTTCTCCCACTGAATGTGAATTCAGACACGCCTGTGGGGACGAATCTGAACCCGCTCTCTTATACCTTGGCAAGGGCTGTAAAGGATGCAGATGGCAAGGTAGGTTTAAAGATTTACAAACCTGCATTTATGGCTCAGATTTAAGCAGTTCTTCTCCGCAAAGGTTCTGCAGTGGGTTGGTGGGACCTATTAATTCTTCTTCTGAGTCAAAGATAAACTAGTTCTCCTGTCATGCTTACTTTTTTAGGTCTGTTGTACACATGAAAATCTCTACCCTGAAGGTTTTGAAAAGGTTGGGGGCTTGGAGTTCCCTCAGATCAACTACTCTCGGCACAATGGCAGGAGGTACCGCTACTTCTATGGATGTGGCTTTGGGCATTTGGTTGGAGATTCCTTGATCAAGGTTGATGCGGAGACCAAGAACTTCAAGGTGAGGAAACGTGACATTGTATTTTTTAAGCAATGGGAGTCATTCCAGTGAACTGACCTTGACAATGTGTCATTTTGTAAGCACTTCGCTCCTTAGGGGTCTCATTTCAAACAGGCCTGAGATGAGATCCCTCATTTCATCTCTCACTTAGCACCTTATGAATGTGGTACCAAACAGGAGAGGGTATCACTCCAGGTTCCCAGACAGATGATGGAACAGGAGGGGTTGGACAAAGTGTGTATGTGTCTTTCAGTGCAAAGAGGAGTCACCTCTTGCCCCAGACAGTACAGAACATACCCAAGTGGCACATGCAGGCAAGATAAACAACCAAAGAATTTATGACTGGGCAATAAACACAGTCTAGAATATTTCTAACAGGAAACACAAGCTGTTGGTTTTTTTTCTCCTGTGTCTTCCTTAAGCAGGGGATAATGACCTCCAAAGCATTAAATGCTTGTTAATTGGAGACTTTCCTGGAGGGTAGAGTTAGGAATCCTCAGGAAGAGGTGCCTGTTTTAATCCTTCTGCTCTGGATGCTCATTTTGCAGCAAGAGTGCCCTCCTTCAGCCCAGCTTTGGGTGCTGTGGCTCTGCAATAGAAGCACCTCCCTGCTGGCACGGCACCTCTCTCTCTCCATGCTGCCTGGGCACAACACAGTCTGCACCGCGGGACTGGGAAGGTGGCTTTTCCAGCAGGGATGGTGGTGTTGCCTGAGCATGTAGCTTATCCCTGTGCCAGCACAAAATATTTGGATGAAATGACTCGCAGGAACCCTTTTCACTGCCTGTTTACGTGATGCCACGCTGTCACAATTATGGTACCATCTTATACTGGAATCAAAAGAAATAATTGGTTGGACTCGATGATCCAGTGGGTCTCTTCCAACCTGGTGATTCTATGATTCTATGAATTAAAAGGTTGAACTATAGGTTTCCTGGGGCACAGAGTATGCCTGGGTGTCTTTGTGGGGAGCACTCCACCTCACAGCTCTGCTATAGCTGTAGTAGAAGTGTTAATGAAATGAAACATCCATATGTTACTCTGCTTGCTAGATTTGGAAGGAGGATGGATCCTACCCATCAGAGCCTGTGTTTGTGCCAATGCCCAATGCCACGGCAGAAGACGGTGGAGTCATCTTGTCTGTTGTGGTCTCCCTCGCTGAGGTAACTTATTGCTACTCATTTGTCAAGGTACCATCGTATCAGGTGTACTTTCTGAACTGTTGGTGCTCCTGACCAACCAGCTGTCTGACAGGTTTAGTCTGTCTGGCCTGCTGGCACTCGACTGTGTGACCTGGATGTGCATTGAGGCTCCCTTGTGTGCGACAGATATAGTGGGTTGGACTGTGGGATGAAGCTCAGCACGGGCGTTCATTCTGGCTTTCTTTTCATCCTTCAGAACCAAAGTGCTTTCCTGCTTGTCTTGGATGCAGAGACCTTCACAGAACTGGGGCGAGCAGAAGTCGCAGTGCAAATGCCTTATGGATTCCACGGCATCTTTACTTCCCACTGACTGAAGA
>WAAB01001409.1:115655-130518 GCA_013389865.1 Piaya cayana | reverse complement strand
AATGAAATTGCTATCTTCATTTTTTGCATATATGTATGTTTCAATCATATATATGTAAACATTTTTTCATAGTGGAGATAGGCCTAAAAAGGTAAACTTTCATATGACTATATTCTTCCTACACTTTCAAATAATTCAGTTTTCAGACAATTCACAATTTTCAGAGTAGTTTCTCTAAATCAGTGTTGGAACCTTGCAAAATCTAAGATGTAATTCAGTGAACAGCTGTTCCTGCAGCTAGGCCCAAACTGCTCTTCATACCTGAGCAGTTCTTAATATTTATTTGCAGAATCTGTGAAAAGATTGGGTACTCCATTGAGAAAGAGATGGAGGACCAATCATTCTCCTGCCAGTAGTCATTACTACTGCCTCCTAATTCTTACTCTGATATTTCCACTCTTCATCACTCCAAGGCTGAAAGTCCAATATGAAGCATTATGTCTTTGGCCAAATAGACTTTGTATGTGTCTTAAAAAGGACAGCTGAGAAATCTCCAGGTCTAGGAATTTTTTGAAGGGCAATGAGTAGGTTATCTGGGGGGAGGAGAAACCCATTTTGGTAGAAGGTATTTAAAATAATTAATTGTATTTTATCAATTAAGGCGATCATGTGTTACAATACAAGGGAGAATGATGGGGTTTTACACGCTGGATTCCTTTTGGTGGTATTCATTAATCACACTTTTATAGGGACTTAAGAGTACAAGCTGTTTTACATGGTAAGAGAAATTAATGAAAATAAAAAGAATCAGGTAGGATTCTGTGAGTCTTCCTATTGCAGCTGTGAAGGCTAACACGTGGCGAGACCTCCTTAGAATCATAGAATCACTAGGTTGGAAAGCACCCACTGGATCATCGAGTCCAACCTACAAGTCTTTGTCCTCTCATCTCCTTTTCCCTGGGGAAGCCATCTGGGAGCCCAACTGCTTGGTTTTAGCTACCGCAATCAGCCAGGCCAGAGCTAAACTGTGACATTTCCACAGGTCCTCACTGCCCTGGCTTTGGAGGGGTCTCATCCACTATCAGACCACCCCATCCTCCTCCAGCCGCTTGTCCTCCTCCAGCCTCTGCCAGCCCAGCCGCCGCAGGTCCAGGCTCTCATAGTGGCCTCGCAGCACCAGCTCGGCTATGGCATGGCCAGCAGCAGACGCATGCTGCAGCCCATGCCCACTGAACCCAGCAGCCAGGAACAGGTTTTCCAGTTTGGGGTGTGGCCCCAGCACCCCGTTCTGGACAAAGGTGTTGTAACTGTAGTAGCCAGCCCAGGTGCTGCACAGATGGAGCGAGGAGAATGCTGGCACACGCCAAGCCAGCCGCAGCCAGACTTGCTCCTGTAAAAAGTCATGAGAGGTCGCCTGCATCCGGCTCCTCCTCCTCCTTCTTTCTCTTCATCCTAGCAGATCTCTTCTATCCTCCACACCTAGCAGAAGCTAAAGCTTCCCAAACCCACCCAAAGAAGTGTTTTCTCTGGAGCTTCCACTCCAGAGGGAAAGAATCATATGTGGAGCTGAAGATATTGCCCAGTACTGCGAGTAAGACTGCTGAGGCTGGCACTAGCTGGCTCTGGCTCTAGATACTGGTGTTACTGCCTTTTCCATGCATGGTCACTGCCTCCTAGCCCATCAGCAAGGGCAGTAACAGGACCCTCCAGCTCGGGTGGGAAGCAGGCACAGTCAGATGTGGTCAGAGCTTCTCCCCAGTTCTAGCAGTTGCTCTCTTCCTCTGTGAAAGATGAAGACTACTCCCCACACTGTCTCCAGCCACAAGCCACCACTGGGCTGTGCTGACACAGCTACACTCTCTTTATCTTGAAAATTGCTTACAGTAATTCAGTCAAGATTAACAAAACATAACCCGGAGTATTTTCTCCTTGTAAAAATTTTACAAGTTTTTTTGTTCACTTAAAAAACGCATGCTTAATTTAGCTTCACTAACTACCTGAGATCAGCACAGGTATGACATTGTTATTAACTACTGTCATCAGTAATAAAGATTTCTTTGACAGTTAAAATACAAGATTATTTAAGTGAAAACCATCATTTGTCAGGTTATTATAATGACAGAAAACCTAACATTGCTTCAAACATACTGTTTGAAATGTATACAGTTTGTCTGTTATGTGTACAAAAATATATTGTTTTGATATTATTCTATATATTATGGTTCCAATGCCAAATTTCACTAAATAAACACTTTTTTACTACTTCCCATATACTGATTTGGCCTATTTTCCTCAAAGCTGCTACTAAGAACAGAACTATGAATATCCTGAATGTGATTAATAGAAGTTTTTCTGCCCATGAGGAAGAATAAGGAGGTCAAGGTTTCAACATAGTTATTTCATGTAAGCGCATGTAAAATAATTACCTTCCTTCAAATTTCCTTCCATTTTACACTACCTAACTCCTCATTTATCAGACCACGGTTGCTGCTATTGACATATGAAAATTCAGTTATTACTAACTCTAATTAACCTGCTTCAGAATCAACTTGACAGCAATACTAACAACAAATAGTAGCAAATTTTCTAATCCAACTCCACAACAGTAAAAGGATATTAATAAGAATTAGTAAAGGTGCACTAGCTTAAGAACAATAACTGACATATTATAACTCTTGTTATAACATATTACAACACATTGTAATTCTTGTTCTTTAGACCAACAACATGCATGAAAGTAAACAAACTAATATTATTGATTTAGTTCAATTTAAACTGGTGGTGCTCAATGCTTTCAGATTTAAGTCATACATTACCTTTGGATAGTTTAGAAATAACTTCAATTAATCTTAGCTGTTCTTTATGACAATAGCATAAGTCCAACATCAAGAAACCTAAAAAGCACTAAAACTGAAAAACTTAATAGCCCCACAGCAAAAAGAAACCCCCATTGGTATAAACTACATTAGTCATTTTAAATTTGTTTAAGAATTTGAGTGAGTTACATTATACACACAATTTTTTTTGCAGATCAGATGTTCTTTAACCTGCAATAGCCAGTGTGAAACTAACATAAGCTCTGTACCACGTACTCTAACTAATTCAACAGAAATGCGGTCATGCACCCACACTGAATCCAGATCAAATATGCATTCATTGTGATTCAGGAGTATGTAAATCTGGTATTAATGGACAAGAAAATGTAGCTTTACATGACAGCCTAGATTTAGACTTTGCAGAATGAATGAACGGTTTTTTCAATAGCCATGTCCCAATACTTCTAGTGGCTACAGTGTAAATCATTAAATTTAGATTTAAGAATACAGAATCAGAAGGAAAAAACCTCCCATCACAACAGGGTTGAGTTGCCTGTGAAGGGCTGTAGATATGTGGTGGTCATCAATTCTAAGTAGTAAAGTAAACATACAATGAAATGGAAACTAAACAACATCTATATATTGAAACACTTGAAAAATTAGAAATCTTACCTTTTTCACTAACACTTTCACTTTCAATCTCTACATCATCACAACTCGTATACTCTGGAGTAGATGCCAATTCTTCTTCTGAGCTACTTAATGAAACCTGGCGCATTTTACCTCCCTTTTTTGTTTTATGGGGTTTTGGTGGTGGAGGTCTGACAGATTCAGACTGGTCTGAGCTGAGTGAATCATTCCGTAACATGGTCTCCATCTTTTCACGTTTTGTTTTCCGTACAGCAGAATTGGGATCCAAATGGTGTTGTTTCCTTAATGAATCAGAGCGCCTCATGTCTGGTCTTTCCAAAGGAATTGGACTCCTCCTAGGTGTAGGAGGGCTATGATTTGTGGTCCTCTGACGACCGGGACTTGGTCCCTGAGCATCTTGAGTTCTTTCCATAGAGTATGAACGTTGATTTTCCATGGCAGCCCTGCGCTCAGACACTGATCTTTGTCTTGATGGTCGTTCCATCCTAAGCATAGACATCCGAGAATCTTCCAGCTCAGTATTTGCCAGTGAGACATCACTATGTCTCCGTTCATGACGTGCTCGGGACACTTCAGCATGGATACGCATTTGTTCCTCATATGGTTGTGGCTTGACTGGATAACGAGCCAAATTAGGATCACTTCGGTATCGTGCCTGGTATTCCTCTTCCCTACGCTGCCTTTCATATTCTTCCCGGCTCTGTGCATCCTCCTCTTCTACCGGATACTCCTTAGAACGCCTGCGACTCCTTCTGTTGGAATCCCTATAATCACCCAGTTCAGGTTCTTCATATAACTGAGGCCCACGCTGCGACCGCCTATCTGAATAATCTGATGGTGACCTGGGCATCGCACTGTCTGATGTAGCATACTGTGAATATTCGTCTCTCTCGTCCCTTTGGTCGTATCTTCTGTTCTGCTCTCTTGATATTGATGGACTTCTTTTCCTACATAATCATGACAAGAAAGAAGAAACAGAATTCTGTTAATATTTCTTGTAGCAATAATATACAGTAAATGCTAATTAAATGAGAGAATGATCAGCTGATGGGGAAAAAAAAATCCAGTCATTGTATTTCAGTATGAACATCCTTGCATATTTTCTGTCCTAAATTAAAGAAAGTATGTCAGGCTACAGATCTGCTTATGGTGCACAGTTTAAATCAAAAACAGATTTAAAGGAAAAATGCTAATAGAACATTATAAAATATAGAACACAAACACTTATGCTACTTTGTAGTCATAACTGCTTTACAAGTACCAAAATCTTATAATCCTTTGTAAGCATTTTACAGCAATGTAACTTGACCATATACTTCTATTTCATAAGGTTTTATAATCAGCATAGAAATTAAGGCTAGAAGGATCAGTCAGTTTGATCTTGTAGCTGCCGTTATTGCTTAAAAACATACATTTCAGTTCCCACAAAACCATAATGTGTGCTAAGAGCAGAAAACTGGACAAAGATCCAGCAGCACCCTTGTGTACATCAGATTAACTCAAGACCTGAGCACAGAAAACAAAATGTTTGTTGTGCAGCATAAGAAGGGGGAGTCCTACCTGTCTGACTTGGGGGGGAAAAGAAAAAATCATTACCATCCCTACTTCTGCAATAGTGGTAGTCCAAGCATTTGAGCAAGATATACTAACCAGAACAGATTTCTTGTACCACATTAAGCATTGACTGTTTGTCATAGACAATATCTAGCCATAGACAACTTCTGATGCTTCAGAGGAAGGTGAAAAAAGGAATTATCAAAATATATTCTTTTCTGACACTTAACAGTAATTGAGCAAAGCATGTCATTTTATTATATGCAATATCTCAATAGATGATGTGTCTGAAATATACAGGGGAATCAATCCTAGCAGTGTAACAAGCATTTGAAATGTTACTTCCAGACATGTCCAGATTTGTACTTAGTTTTTCACCCTAGATGGATCTGAAAGAGTTACCTGCAGGAAACTGGAACAAAGATGCCTTATGTGGATAAAAAAGACTGAGAGGTGGGCCTTCTCTGGGATAGGACAGATCAGCTAAAGCTTTAAGTAATGAAAATATGTATGCAAATCTATTTTTACGTTATCAACCCTTTACTCTGATATTGAGTTCTATCTTTATAATTAAGATCCCTTTGAAAGCATTTTCTACCCTCACGAATGGCCACTAATCTGGAAGAGAGTCTTGCAGGCAGCAACCAGGAAATCCTGCCTGGTGTTGGGAAGGATGAGAAAAAGGAGAGCAAAGATGCAGTTCTGTTGTTGCCACAGTGGTCCTAGAAGGGATAAGGAAAGGAAAGGCTGAAAATTAGTGAAGGGATGAAGGATAAACAGGCTCTCTTTGGTGCCCAAGTAAATAGAAAGAGCTCTGCTTAGCTAGTAGGAGAGAAAATATTCTTCCCACAGCCAGAAAGGAAAGGGCAGTCTCTGCTCAATAAGGTAAAACCACATCTGTCTATGCAGAGTGTGCAGAGAGTGGTGATTGGCAAGTTGTCATCCTGTCTTAGGTACCATAGAGGATCATTAAACTGGGCTTGAAAGATTTGAACACAGTCTTGTCTTGTAAATATTAAAGTACTTTAGTCTTACAACAGCATCAGCAAAAGAGAAAATTAATTCAATTTTGCAAAAATGCAACTCTTCCTATGAAGCATGACAAGTAATATAAGCATCATCTGGATGCTGTTTGCTTATGGTAAAGCTAAGCTGTCCTATCTGTCTTATTAAAGTGTCATCTTAGTACCAGCGCAAACCATAACCACTTTTTTTATTTAACAAAATCACTATGGAATCTGCTACCAAAGATTCAAGTTGAATTGTTCTAATGTGACATGAACAGAATTTTATAAGTCCAAAACCAGAATGGCCAGCAGGAATAGATAATTAGGACAACAAAACTGCCAAAACCCAGAGAGATTGCAAAGGGACAGATGTTTTCATTAAAACAGCAGAGATGAGATGCAGAAATTTACTTTAAGGAAGATATATATTTTTCACCTAAAGTACATCAGCTGATGAAAAATACTGCACATCTCAAAATAAGTTGTTCCAATAACAAATTATCCATGTTGCTGAAAATTTCTGCCACGCCTATAATAATAACATGCCTAATTTATTCTCCTTGATTCTGTTATCTACATAGACAAAATCTTTATTGCTATGCAAATCCAATTGGAATAAATGGCACTCAATAGATACAGCATTACTCTACATGGATCTCAGATAAATATGTGTGCACATGGACTGTACACATTCTACTGTTATACTGCATATATTCAGCCTAAATTACATATATACCAAGTTGTATTCACAGTCAGAGATCTTTGCATAGATTTGGTCCTCCGAGACATCAAAACATTCCAGTGAGCATGGTTTATAAGATCAACTCCATCATGAACTGTGAAACACACAAAACCATACAGAATCAGGTTTGGTAAATCTCACACATGCCTTGGAGCAGACTGAGCAAACACATTCTTCAGGTTTAAACATCTTCATACATGTATCCATAGTATTATAAACAACAGAATAGTGAGAATTGTTTTAGCTATGTGTGGGGGATTGTACACAAGTTCTGACACACAAAAAAAACCAACCTGAGATTAACTCTGTAGCTTGGGAAGTAAGAGTAGGAGGGGAGAGAAAAGAGGTGGTTACAGAACATATTCTAACCTGTTAAGAGCGGGACAAGGCTCAACTCAAACACTTCGCTCAGTATGAGAGGACACAAGTTCAATTGTAGACATTTTTTTACCCTTGGTCAGAAAATTGGTGTGTGCCAGCCCACAACACTCTGGCTATGGAGCAGTCGTTAGGTAACAACATCTCCATGCTTTAGCACCCACTCTGTTCACTAGACTTGGTTCCCTGGGATTTTTACGTCTTCCCAAAGATCAAGTCACTTCTCAAAGGAACCCATTTTTTGTTGGTAGAAAATGTGAAAGCAAAACAAATGGAGAACTTCAACAGCCTTTCAGAAAATGATCCACGGAATTGCTTTGAACATTGGCAGCACTGTATGCCACTTAGTGTCAACTCAGAAAAAATTATTTTGAATGTGATTGTAGTTGATGTTCTTAGTGGGGTTTTTTTTAATAAAAAGAGTTATAGGTACAGTCTCAGGGGGGTTGTGTCATATCTCATGTATGTGTGTGTGTATATATATATATATATAAGACTTCATGTCATAGTGTCCTCATATGGAAGCAAAAAATAGAGGACAATAGTCCTCTGGAAACATTGCTGCTATACAACTCCATGAGGGGAGAGACTGAGGGGATAAAAAAGATGAAAATTTTATATGAGTAAAAGCACTTAACATAGACTTTTCACTAAGGCAAATGTACTTTTATCAGGAAAACACATCTTCTGAGGAACTGACAAGATTTACTAAAAAATCCTTGCCTTTTTCTAGCGTGAACTATGCTAAAGAGAGGAGGATGTGCCAATTTAGCATTATATTTTCATACCTCTTACACAAATATTTTCTAACCTTGTCTGTTATATTTACGATAAGCAGTCATTGTCTTTCCTCCATTTTGTTGCTAAGATATAAACATCAGAACACCACGTATGGCTTATAGTAATGTAGAGATCAGCTGGGTCCTCAATCTATTCCAATCTTCCATGAAGGAGAAAGCTTTATCTGGCAACTACTAGGCCACATGCAGAATAAAGACGTTCCTAGGAAAGCAACATTTTTCATCTGAATAAGTATTCTGATAATTAAAAGTAACTAATTTAATTCCTCACCTAAGTTGATTTGGACTATCAAACTCCCTTTCTAATTCAGCCCTGCTGAAGGGATCTAACTTCACTACCAGTATCAAATGCCAGAAGCTGTAATCCTATCCATCAGAAATAAATTAACTGCACCTGCACATCTGACCAGCCAGAAACTCTGCTGGCAGGCGGGGGTTCTTTCTTCCCATACTGCTTCGTGTTCAAGACTGTACTTCTCTTTTCTGGTCATCACAACATTACCATTGGTCACTTTTTTTCTCATTTTAGAAACAGCTGCTACAAACACAGTTGTACAATATATGCTACACATTTTAACAAGTGTTATTATATCACGATAGGAGGAATAGTTCTTGTGAAAACTTATAGGCAGTCATGACAGTAAAAAATCTTCTGTTATTTTTAGGTCACAAATTCTCACTCATCTTTATGAGCCTTTGTTTAATCCTTTTCTCATAATTAACCACCTCAAAGATTCTTTACTTTCCTCATGTATCTCCAGTTAGATACACCATGAAAAATGACTACTCCTGCCTTTCCAGGGCTCTCTTGGAACATTAAAAGTTAAGAGAACTTTAAATGTGGGTCAACAGCTTTGATACACATCCTCCAACTGACAGCTCAACTAAGCGCTATATATCTCATCTGAAGGATTACTACCCTTTCTGAAAAGGTTACCACACCACTGAAAAATCCTCCAGGCCCTTGTGATTATTGCTTCTTTGAAACAATAATAAAAGAAAATCTCTGTTATGGTCAGAAAATTCTAGAAACAAACTTCTTTGTTACGTACATTCTATGAATACTGTTTTTTCAGATATGGAAACAGAAAGTTATTTTCCACCAATCATCACCGTGTATTCTTTTTCTCTAATTCATCAGTACAAGACATTTGGTCTTTTAACACACATTTATTAGTATTGACAGAAACCTTACCTGCAGATATCACTAGTACGATGAAAAAGTAAATAGCTTGACTGTAACCTGACCTGTTGCTCAAAGTCAAATTATTCAACTCCTACACACTATGATAGGAATTAAATACTTAAAATATAGCATAGAAGAATATAAGATCTATTCTGCTTTGATGGCTCCAATTTCAGTAATGGAACTAAATAGCTTGAAAGGTTTTAACATTCATTTGTATTGTTCCTTGAATAGAAAACATTCCCGCTTTGATTTAGATTTTTTTAAAAGTTAAATCAGGTGTACTGAGGAAGAATGAATTTCAGAAGGTAAGTTCCCATCACATTTCAGAAGACATGGATATTAGAAAACACTGTAACATCTAATTTATATCAGTGTCAGAACTAGATTTCAGATCTTCCTGGCTACTAATCTTGTTCTCAGACCAACAGAAGACATATCTGAACTGGAGAAAACTTTCAAGAAAATATAATTCTAAAGATACATTCAAACATATGTGTCTCTGAATTCATCTACATTTACTTGGAAATTTCTATAAATAAGAAGTTTTGGGCCAATTAAGAAACAGTAAGGGCACAGTAGGTCTCCTAGATCCTTGAAAATCCAATATTCGTCACTTATTTCTAAGACCTAATCATAATTTGCTAGACAAAACATTAGTACTTTGTTCTCTATTTCCTATAAATTAGCAAGGAACAAAATTGACTGGAAAATTAAAACTGTAAATATTTCTCCTGCCCATATTGTAATATTGCTTAGCTGTTTTCAAATTGTGATCGTTTCAGAACACAAATAAAAGAATAATTCGGAGTCAGCAAAAAGTCATAGTCCTCTGGAATTCTTTGCACTGGAACTGTCACAAAAGATATGCAAGACACTTCATCAAATACACTACGAGCACAGCTTTGTCCCTCCCTTACTATATGCCACCTGTTAGGAAATCATTTGTTGGTTTCTAAGTGATCATATAAGGAAAGTTCAACTACTTTAAACTATTCTACTTCTATGTGTTGTATTCAGCAGACAGTCAGGCACTTGTTTTAAAATAACAGAGACAGGGAGTAGATAAAATACCATCATGACACCTTAAAAAAAGTTCCTAGGTTACAAGAAGGTGAGCTGAACACGCTCCAAATCATCCAATCAAAACTCCTGTAAGTGCAATGAACCCAGAAAACCTGCTGTACAAAACTTAAATCTGGCTGCCATTCTCAGGAAGGGAACTACTCTCACTGTTAGATAATCTTATGAAACATTTCCACAGACTTTCTTTGCCGTACTGAAGAATCTGCAAAATGTTTACCTATTTTTGGAACTGTTTTTAAGAGATTAGCTGGTATTGATTTAATTCCTTTTCTTGTTCTCTGCTTATAACTTTTGCTTTTGCTGAGTCACGCTGTGCATGAGAAATCATTTTGCACATTCTCCAAAGCAGCTATGGCCCCAGCTTACTGAAAAAAATAGCCTTTTCTGACTTCTGTGCAGTTTCAGTTTCTATCAAGACTTCTTTCACATTTCTTCTATGCTGTCTGGTTTTATACAAGATTAATCTTCTGATCTGTCGGTTCTCCCTCTCCTTGGTTTCTCATTCCTAACCCCCTCCTGCTGCCCCCCCCAAAAAAAAGAAAGAACACAAGCAATCAATGGACGATTTTCGAGTTAATTCATTTATACATCTTACTCTGATAAAAAGAAAAAGTATTTATCATATTTATTGACCAACATAAACAGGCTGCCATGAAGTACATCTAACACTCAGACTTCTAAGCAATTCACTAACTAAAGTTAATCTGAGACTTTATATAATTTCTTATTTCAGCCACGCCTTACAAATTCTATTTTATAGCAACAATATTTCGAACCATTAAAAAACCTTCCAGCTAAATATCTCAAAACAATAATGAATTAAGTTTACAATGAGGATTATAAAATCTACCGAAGCATGGCAGTGATACTGCAGATGTTGATCTCTATCAGATTTTATCAGAAAATAAAAATTGACTGGCTGCAGGCTAGTATCAATGGAATGAAAGGAAGGTTGTAGCAACAAAACATTAACATAATTAAATTCACCACTGATAACTCTGCTTGGAACGTGACATGATTGTTCAGACTAATAAAACAATACAATTTCTTCAGAATCATATTTTTTCTATACAAGTAACTCAGTGAAAATTCAGCATTGCAGCTCTCAAGGGATAAATTAAATTCGAGTGCAGAAAAGAGTTAAAACATGGGAAAAAAACAAGAAACTGTTGAACAAAACCAGTGATTTTAAGTATATCTTACTATTCTACAAATACTTAGGCAATAAATGTTTCACAGATTTTTATTACATCACTGAAGAATATTGCAGATAAGAAAATGGGACTGCTGGAACAAATAGCTTTATCCTTTATTTTGTCTGAAATTTCAGTAGCCCTTATATAATTTGATCTCACAGAAGTGCAAAAAGAAAAACAAAGTAACTATAATCTTACTGTTTACTAAGCTACATTGATGAATGCTTACCTTTTACAAATAGGTTAAGCATCCTGAGATTTTTCTTTATTTTCACATTTGAACATTTACGAAGTGAATATTTTACTAATTATTCCCACTTAATATATTAACAAGAAATATCTCACCTACTTTTTCCAGCAAAATCTTTTGTTTAAAAAGCTGATAATAAAAACAATGCTAAATATATTAAATCATTTTAAAGAATAATTACTCAGAATATGTATTCTAGTTATCTGTCTCAGTACTGATACCATACAAATCATTTGCAGAAGCATGGCATCGATTAACAGCTGCCATACAGCAGGATTCAAATGAGTTTAAAACTCAAGGTGTTAAAAGAACACTAGGTGACAGAAACATTAAAAAATACAAATGAGTTAATTCAATACTAAGCTGCTACTTAAAAAAGGACTTAAAATAACATAAAATATAAGAAATTTCAAAATTCTGTATGTACTATTTTTATGAAAAGAAATCCAAATTTTCAAGAAATATTTTTGTCACAGGAAACATAATACAATTTAAGATAGCAATTTAATGAAAAGTATATTACTTTGTTAAAGACACTTTTCTCATATATCTGAAGCACAATAAAATGGTTTTCAGTACTGTCGTTGAGCTTTTTTTGCTAAAAGTGAAAACACCTTCCTAAGCATCCCCAAAAAGAACAAAAAATGCTGAGCATTACATATTGTTTTCACAAAACACGTTCAGCATCTTTCTTCCCTGCTTTACCTTTTGATCAGCCACTGCACATCTGGGAAGTAGGAAGCCTCAGGTTCATGAGAATACATCAATTTCTCTTCTGGCTAGGTCTTTCATTTAATCCTCTAGGCTCAGTGAAATCATACGAATTGTCTCTTAATTTTGAGACTCAACTTAGTTAAGTTATATTTTATAGTCCTTTCCTTCCCCCAAAATGCATGTATACAATATAAGGCATCTAGAAAAAAAAAATCTAGTATATGAAACAACAGCAATATCAGTCAGAGAACTGACCCAATGGGAGAAGTGTTATAGTCTAATGCTGTTACCATGTGCTGTATATAGCTGGAGGTCAAGTAAGAATTTACCCTATAAGGAGGATTATGGTACTTAGCTGATTAGTGCCTTGCTACAGTACTATTGCCTACAAACGTACATGCTGGTCAAGGCATTTAATTTCAACTATTTTTAAAACTGTGCAGTTCCATTTTTTCATATTTTGTGTTACTAGGTCCAGCAACTTCTTTATGTTCTAGATCTTAAATAAAATTATATAATATCTATTGTTTTTAGTTTGCAACAAGGCAATTTTTCACATAATTTTCAACCAGCAGGCTAAAAAAGCTGTAGTATCTACTTTGGTCTGATGTGCTGAACATACTATTGAACCAAAAGTACTTTTTTTTTAACATATAATTTAAAAATTACAGTGAAAATCAATGGACTAATTATCTCTAGCAACAGACATCAGAACTCACTTTCAAAATATAGTTAGAATGTAAAAATTACAGAAAGCAAATATGTAGAGATCATCATTTGCATTAAATAAAATAAACATTTTTCCACAATTCTTCAAACTAGAGTACAAATAAATTATGTTTAATGTAAAGCACCATACCCTAGCCAAATGTGACTGCAATAAATTCAAGCCATGATTAAGTTGCATGACGTGAAAAATACTGACATAGCAGCAACCTAGTTTTTCTCAACCTCAATAACATTGAGTTCATACTCTTAGAAAAGGCATTCTGACATCAAAGTTTTTTTCCTCAACCACCACAGAGAATATATCATAATACATCTCATCGATACATCACTGCATCTAATTCTGAGTCTAATCTTTTTAAAGAGAATCATACAGCAGCTGCTGTTCCCAGCAGTTGAAAGTATCCTGATATTTCAAAGGAAACCTTTAATTCTGATGAAGTGGAGCATTTTCTTTCAAAGAAACACTCCATTATTACTAAAATACTATCAACATTAAATTAAGATAGCTGCTTCAATAATGAACAAACAGTAAGAAAATTTCAGCAACTTGGACAGTCATAGGAGAATTGTTCTGCCTCATAACTTCTCTGCAGGCTGTTTTGGATTAGTGAATTCCTAAACTGTAACTTCACTAATGAATGTGAGTCAGTGTATCTTTTCTGCTTTTTCCCTCTCTTTTCTTCCATCCACAATTATAATACATATGTGATCTCATACAACGAAATCGAGTTGTTAAATATCTGTGTGGTTCGTATGAAAGCTTGGAAGAGATGAAATAGACCATACAGAGCTGTTTTGATGCCTCCACAAAAGAGCAAGCAGAAAATAATCACTGTGAAAATGTCCAGTTTCTTTAGTACTATGAGATAAAGGCACATTATTAAATCCAGTGATTTAAATCAGTGGTGGCTCATCAATGAATGGTGGCCTGTGTGCAAGACATAGCCAGCAGGCTAAACACATTCACACGTTAGGGAAAATCAGCCAGACTACTATGAAATGACAGGTGCTTTCAATAACTCTTAGAAATTATTTTGGTATATTTTCTACACAACTGTCATTCTCATCATGCCGGTAAAATGGAATTAAATGTGTATATTTTCAAAGCAGCACCTAATTCTATCCAACATATTAGCAGGTCACAATTTTTAAGAAAAGTTAATTGTTTTTCTGTAAAAATCTATAGTAGATATATTGTATACTGCTAGAACACAACTGTACGATGGTTTTCATAATTTAATCATAGAACCATAGAATAATAGAATGGCTTGGCTTGGAAGGGACCTTAAAGATCATCTAGTTCCAACCGCCCTGCCTTGGGCAGGGACACCTCGCACTAAATCAGGATGCTGAAGGACCCATCTAGCCTGGTCTTGAACATTTTCAGGAACAGCTTCCCTGGGCAACAGGTTCCAGTCTCTCACCACTGTTACAATAAAGAATTTCTTCCTAAAGTCTAATCTGTATCTTCCCCCTTCCAATTTAAAGCCATTCCCCCTCATGCTGTCACTACATACCCTTGTAAAAATTCCCTCCCCAGCTTTCCTGTACTGGAAGTCTGTAAGGTCTCCCCAGAGCGTTCTCCTCTCCAAGCTGAACAACCCCAACTCTCTCAGCCTGACCTTATAGCAGAGGTGCTCAGCTCTCTGATCATCTTCATAGCCCTCCTCTGGAACCATTTCAATAGTTCCATATCCTCCTTATGTTGGGGATTCCAGAATTGGACACAAAGGTCTCACAAGAGAGGACACAGGGAGAATCACTTCCCCATGCCTACTGCTACTGCTTCTCTCAATGCAGACCAGGATACAGTT